>JAJMKC010000005.1:877109-891434 GCA_030569175.1 Suzukiozyma manassasensis | reverse complement strand
AAATGTTAAATCTCTTTGTAAAGCGTGTCATCTTTATGCAAGGACAATGCTAATCTTCTCTGTATTGTTAAAATTGACAAGTGTACTACCGCGGGGGAAAATGAATAAAAAAAACCCTTTATAATATGGGTAACAGTAATACTGCATTCCAAGGTATGGAAATGTTGTGCAGGCTTGATGTCAATAAAAAAGCCTGCGTAGCGTAATGGTTAACGCGTTTGACTTCTAATCAAAAGATTCCGGGTTCGACTCCCGGCGTGGGTTTATTGGGCAGTTGGTGTAGTGGTTAACATATCTGCCTTCCAAGCAGGTGTCACGGGTTCGATTCCCGTACTGCTCAATTTTTTGTTTGTCAAAACCAACTCCTTTGGTTATGGATGTGTCTCTTTTTTCTATAAATTATATTCATGTTCGGATGTCATTATTACGATACGGCAAGAACTTAATTTTGAGTATATTTGTAACAAGGATAATTTTTAATTAGCAATGGTATTCTACTTTTTTCCCGAAATTATTGCAATTTTAAGAATTTAGTACAGAATTACTTCGACCACATAAAAGGAACGCAATTTGGGCTCTTTCGAAAAGACTCTTTTCTACAGCTCGCCAATACATGTGAACTACAGAAATACCACCATTTAGCTTTAGATGGGCTGATATGAAGCTAAAATGAGTAGAGTTTGTTTCTTTCTTAGAATCCTTCGCAGAACAAAACGCTACAAAGAACGATGCTTATCATGTCTACATTGTTGCAAATGATAAGCATACCATTGCTAGAATAAAATACACGCAGTTAGACGCTATTTCAAAGTTATCGTGCCTTCATCCCTTTTCATGTTCTAATTGTATGGCTATATATTTGGCAACTTGTCCGAGCGGTTAAGGAGAAAGACTTGAAATCTTTTGGGCTATGCCCGCGCAGGTTCGAGTCCTGCAGTTGTCGGCAACTTTTTTTTGACTCAAGAATGAAACCAACCAGTGTACAGCACCGACACGGTTTCAGATTAGTCTTGTACACTCAGTCAGGTACAAGATGAGAGGTGTGCATACTTATTACTCAGTGTGCAACAATTTGTCTCTATTTTTAGATACAATTATGCACGCACAGAGTCTATTAGATGGTATGCTTTTTAGGAGAGATATCATGACGCAATGAGCAAATGCATTATTAGTCAAAATGTAGAACTGAAACCACGAGGGGAGCCAAGAATCCAAAATATTAATCACGAAAGCGTCTTCAACGTACCTACTCACACTCAAGCTAGATCAATTGTGCATATACACAAATTTTATAAATAGAACATAAGGATGATAGCATTAGCATTTGCTGAACAGAGAGGAAGTCGCGCTCAGTATGGGATTCAGGGAAAAGTGAACCATGTATCTTCTGTTGAATACTTTTTTTTGATTGTCAACGAGAAAACTTGAACAAAATTTGTAGGGTATTAATAGTTCTGATGTCGTTGCATTCAACTCATTAAACACAGATTAGGCGTGAGCAATCAGTGCTCGAATCCCTAGAAGACACAGGCTATACATCCGTGACGTACTGTTGCCATTGCCATGCAGCTACTGTATAGAGGTGTCAGATCGTTTCAAATCTTGGGTCATGGTTGTAACGGGGCTGAGAAAGTATATGTAGACACGATGATAATCATGATTTTCATCAAAAGTTTTGTAATCCGTTGTAATCTTCACCATTAGGGAGTATGTATACTAATGTGATTATGGAATCTGCAAAACGCACAATGTGATGATCAAATTGCAAGTCGTTGAACGGCTAATATTGCAATCGCTGCTTTTAGTGGATACGACGTGAAGAGAATCAAACTCCACAATTCGCGAAAATTTTCCAAACGCGAAACCACCATACCCAATTTAAACAAGCAATAACCCAGCGCTTATCGATTGTGCGAGTTGGCATTGGACCACATAGATCCATCAGCTGGCTCATTCTGCTTTACAGACAGTGGCAACATTTTCTGCTGCGCGCGACGTCGCGAGGTATATTTACTGCATTCTGTCAATAGATCATCACCACGCTGGTGGTGCAGATTTGATCGTGGTCTCGTAGTTGCAGTACGTCGTAACTTTTTTTGACATTGGTGATATTAATGATAATTAATTGCATAATTGTATACTAACCGCCAGCATGAGTAATTACAATAATCGTAACACCCATAATGCGAGTTATCATCATACAGATGAGTACGACCCGGATAGAGATTACTTGAATGTACCAGGCCACAATACTAATTTGCCCCAGCATTCTGGGGTATACAACTATCATAACGACTCGTCCGCGTCCTTGAATTTCGATGCACCTCCACAACCAGCATACTCTGGTTCGTTTGACGACTATGAAGATTACTACGAGAGTCATGTCAATCATGATCCAACGGCACCTTCGAATATTTTCAATACAAGCAATCGAATTGATCCACCCAAATTCGAACCGTTATATCACCAAGACCAGCTGTTCAATGACTACGACAACTACGAGATGAAAAACATGCACCAACACACGTTCAATCAAACATTTGTTCCTAATGTGTACGACGAGCAGGACGACGAAGAAGAACAATACGACAAAAACATTGCATTTGACCAATTTCATGGAGATCATTATGATTTGGCCACTGTTCAACTTCCACCAACTCCTGTTCCACGTGCACCTCCTTCTGTAATTGGCTCAGAATTATCGGGCATAACTGATCCCTTCGTGCACCCACCTCCACCACCATCATTGTACGACGTGCCTGAATCCCCCTTTACTGATGAATTTGAAGTACCACCAGAAGGCGAACAAGAAATCAGGGATCCCCCCAAACCACAAATCGGGGTTGCATCAGGGTTGAATGGTCATTTGGTGTTGGACTGTCCCGTAGCTACAGAATTGTTGACGAAATTTCCTGATTACAATCACGAGATGAAAGATGGCGGGTTGTCGAGAGAATTTGCTTATATGAGATATACCGCCGTCACATGTGGGCCATCAAATTTTTACCGTGACGGTTACATCTTGCGCCCAGTTCACTACCCAATGCCTCGTCAAACCGAATTGATGATTGTTATCACCATGTACAATGAAGATGATATTTTGTTAGCTCGGACCTTGAAAGGTGTTTTCAAGAATATCAAACATTTGGAATCTCGTGACCGATCAGATGTTTGGGGAAAAGACTCGTGGAAGAAAGTAGTTGTTTGCATTGTTAGTGATGGTCGGTCAAAAATTAATGAAAGAGCTCAGGCGTTATTAGCAGCTCTAGGTGTTTTCCAAGATGGATTGGCAAAATCGCGGGTTGACGACCTGAAAGTTCAAGCCCATATTTATGAGTACACAACAAGGGTCGGTATTTCATCCATTGATGACACTGTTAAGTTGACCACAGAAAAGATTGTTCCCGTTCAATTGTTATTTTGCTTGAAGGAAAACAATGCCAAAAAGATTAACTCACACCGTTGGTGTTTCCAAGCATTGGGACAAGTATTGGATCCAAGAATTGTTATTCTTTTGGATTGTGGTACACAACCTGCTGGGAAATCACTTTATCACTTGTGGCAAGAGTTTGACAAAGATGCCCAAGTTGCTGGAGCTTGCGGTGAAATCAAAGCTTCATTGAAGAAAAGACAGATGGTTACAAACCCATTGGTTTACGGACAAAACTTTGAATATAAAATTTCCAATATATTGGATAAACCCACAGAATCGGTCTTTGGTTTTATTTCGGTGTTACCAGGTGCATTTTCAGCTTATAGATTTGTTGCATTACAGAATGATGTCAATGGAAGGGGTCCACTAGAAAAATACTTCAAGGGAGAGTTTTTGCATGGTTCAGGAGAACTCGACCCCAATGATGATGAACATGAAATGAAAATGAAATTGATGTCCGAAAAAGCTGGAATTTTCACATCGAATATGTATCTTGCTGAAGATAGAATTTTATGTTTCGAGTTAGTGGCAAAACAAGGATGCTCTTGGTTGTTGAGATATGTCAAAAGTGCTTCTGCCGAAACGGATGTTCCTGAAGGGTTGGCAGAGTTCGTTCTTCAAAGAAGACGGTGGTTGAATGGGTCGTTTTTCGCAGCCATTTATTCGTTAGCACATTTCCCCAAATTGTGGAAATCGTCCCATTCTGTTGGTAGACAAATTTTTTTACACATTGAATTCGTGTATCAATTCTTGAACTTGATTGTTTCATGGTTTTCGTTGAGTTCCTACTTTCTCGTTTTCCGTATTTTGACGACGTCGTTATCTGACCCATCATTGAACTTTTCTCCAGGAAAATATTTATCAGCAATATTTCTATGGTTATATTTGGCATCCATTGTCACAACTTTTGTGCTTAGTTTTGGGAATAAGCCAAAGGGTACCGAGAAGTTTTACATTGTTATTGTTGTTTTTTTTGCAATATTGATGGCGTATATGATATTTGCCGCGATATTCTTAGCAGTTCATTCCATTCAAGCTATTTATCAAAGTCATACGAAAATCACGGTTTCTCTATTTTTCAAAAACGCCGAATTTAGAGATTTGGTTGTGGCCACATCATCGACATATGCACTTTACTTTGTTGCTTCGTTCATGTATTTCGAGCCATGGCATATGTTTACGTCATTCTTACAATATATTTTGTTGTCACCATCATATGTCAATGTGTTGAACATTTACGCGTTCTGTAATATTGACGATGTTTCTTGGGGTACAAAAGGTGATACTGGTGCCAAAGACTTGGGTGCAGCTAAAGTTAGAGAAGATGGGTCTTATGACGTTGCCATTCCTATACATCAAGAAGCCATCAATCAATCGTACTTGAACCAACTTGAAAAGATTAAACGACCTCAAGAACCTCCACAGTCATCCCCCCCTCAATCAAACGAGGACTACTACGCCTTTATCAGATCAATGACGGTGTTGGTGTGGATGTTCACCAATTTCATCATCATCGCTCTAGTTTTGGAAACGGGAGGTGTGTCTGATTTCGAATCTACTGCTGGACTTGAGGTGACGAAGAGTTTGCGAGCAAAAGTATTTTTAACTGTCATTTTGTGGCTTGTGGCATTTATGGCTCTTTTCAGATTTATCGGATGTACCCTTTACCTTTGCCAGAGAATCGGAACGTTGTTCAAAGGCTCCGACCGTCGCGGAATCCAAAGAGCTTGATACGGATGCAAAACTAGTGATTTTTCGCCGATTATGCACAAGTGATGTATGCGACAAACCACGTGATTCACAGTTGGCGACATGCTTTATAACAAATCCAGAGACGTCGGGCGTCGTGGGCCATTTTACACCTTCAATTGTCATGCCGGGGATATCCACGAAAGCTATTCATGGGGCTGACCATATTTCCAGGGTTTCTGATGTTGTTCAGCCAATCAATGTTGCTACTACTTTCAAGTATCCCGATAATCCCCAAGAATTAATGAAGTACTCCGATCTCGAACACTTCGATATTCTTGCCGGAAATTACTATTCGCGACTCGCGCATCCAAACTCCACTGCTGTTGAGGCCGCAGTTGGAGATATCACCGACTCGTACGCAGTGTCATACGCTTCGGGCTTGTGTGCATTTCATGGAGCATTGACCTATTTTAATCCCAAGGTATTGGCTATTGGTAAGGGATATCACGGCTGTCATGGTATCGCCGACCTTTTGACGAGAAATTACGGGTTGAAGCAAATTGGTCTCGATGACGATTTTTCTCAATTGGGCGAGGGTGACGTGGTTCACTTGGAAACTCCCCTTAACCCAGATGGAACAAACCTTGACATCAAGTACTACGCAGATAAAGCCCATGAACGGGGCGCATTTCTCATGGTGGACTCAACATTTGCTCCGCCTCCGTTGCTAGACCCTTTCAAGTTTGGGGCCGACATTGTAATGCATTCGGCCACCAAGTATTTTGGGGGTCATTCGGATTTGTTGGCTGGGTTATTATTGACAAAGTCAAAAGAAGTGAGAGACAAACTTTTGGGTGACAGAGCTCTATTGGGAACCAATATTTCCAACTTGGAAAGTTATCTTTTACTAAGAAGTATTAGAACGTTAGAATTGAGGGTTTTGAAACAATCTGAAAATGCTACTAAACTCGTCAAGTACTTGCAGGATCGTATCGACGATTTTGACGACTTGGTTGAGGTGAATCATGGATCATTGCAATCTGATGCGTATATAAAGGAGCAAATGCCAAACGGTCATTCTCCATGCTTTTCTATTCTGTTGAAGGATGAGGCTTCGGCCAAGGCATTCCCATCAAAATTAAAATATTTCCATCACGCCACATCATTGGGTGGGGTTGAGTCATTGATTGAATGGAGAGCAATAAGTGATCCAGATATTAGTCCTCGGCTTCTAAGGGTAAGTGTTGGGATTGAGAATATTGATGATTTAATTGACGATTTTCACCTGGCCATGTCAATATAGACTTTTGTTCAATTACAGCATAAGTATCGCCGGTTTATACGACATTACAATTCACGACAATATACTTTATATGGTATGTCTCTATAAATTCCTATTATGACTTTGATATCATGGTTTTTTGTTGAATCAATATATACTTTGTACAACGACAGGCTAGAAGTTGAAAATTTGGTTTTCCTTGTCCCATCCAGATTTGGCAGCCAATTCATTAACCAATTTCTTCATCAATGGTGGTCCGCACACAAACAAGTTGTTTTCTTCTGCTGGTTCAGGTAAGTACTGTTCCATCATTTCTTGAGTAATATATCCCTTTGAACCTTCCCAACCTGAAGCAGGGTTGGTTAAGGTGTAATGAACCAGGAAACCAGGATATTTGCTGGCAATTTCATCAATTTCCAGTTTCAACAAAATGTCATTTTCCGTTTCGTTTGCATAAAGTAAAGAAATTTGTGTCAAATCTTCAGGATTGGTAATGATGGCGGTGATGACCTGTAAGATAGGAGTAATACCAGACCCACCGGCAACCAAAGCAAGATGTTTGGAAGAGTTTGGAATGTATTGCATGTTACCTACTGGTCCTCTGAACTTGACAGTTTGGCCCTCCTTCAAGCAAGCAAATCTTGACGAAACTGGGCCCTTATCGTAAGATTTAACCAAAATATCAAAAAATCCCGTGTCGAATTGATTCGAAATGGGACTGTAGTATCTAATTTCGTCCTTTCCATTGATGTTAAAGCAACAAGCAATATGGTGACCCACAGGAATATCCAACACCTCATCTGGTCTGTTTAATTTGAACCGGTAAATGGCGGAATTTTTCGAAATAATAGTCTTGTCAATCAACTCAAAGTCATTCCACTTGCCAGGATGAATGGAGCTGCCTACCCTCCACACCAGGTACACTTGAATGGTACACACTACAATGATGAATGCAATACTATATGGAAGATACTCATAGCCAAAAATCCAGGTTCCAAACAATATAAGTCCAATGGGAATATATATGTTATGTAACGGTTCCTTCAAAAGTTCTCGTTTATCCTCCATGGTTCCGTGTTTTACTTCAAACAACAATATTTGCCCTTATGGTTAAAACAATTCCGGTCAGCCCAGGTGTAGTAATTACTACGAGTTTGAAAATGGAAAATTTAATATGTTTTAATCACGTGATATGAACAACAGGCTTGTCAATTTTTCTTTGGTAGCGCCCATACATGATTCCAGCTATACATAATAGAAAGGTTTGAATTCTTTGTACGGCAACAGGGCACATGAAAGTAATGTTGGGAAGTTGCGAAAGTGGTACACTCTATAGGATTCTTTCAACTTGAAATTTCGATTTTGTGAGCAAAACGTGTTGCTCTGCGACGGGTTTAGTATATGGTAACTCGCAACATCTACATTTAAGAAGTTTGATAGTACCGATGGCACAATACGCAAATGCTAGCCACCTCACTAGCGTGAGTATTGGCGCGGCGGATTTTTAACACCAAAAGTTATTTCCATTCTATTACAGTGTTTTTATTTAAAAGATTACCAATCTACTATCTTGCGAATAAGAACATATATTAGGAAAACCACAGCGAAGAATATTGGGTATAAAGGAAATAAACAACGAATACCAGACCAAACACAACTTGATCTTGAAGAATTAGAACAGCACAATTAGATAAACTTAACAATTGTACCACCATTCTAATACTCTTCATCTTCCTCAGGGAAACTATCGGTACCTACTTCGATATAATCTCTTTCTAATGCAGCCAAGTCTTCTCTAGCTTCGGTGAATTCACCTTCTTCCATACCTTCTCCAACATACCAATGGACGAATGCTCTTTTAGAGTACATCAAGTCGAATTTTCTGTCGATTCTTCTCCAGGCTTCGGCAATTGCAGTGGTATTGGACAACATACATACTGCTCTTTTTGCAGATGCCAACTCACTTCCTTCAATGGCAGTTGGTGGTTGGTAGCAAATACCAATTTTGAATCCAGTTGGGCACCAATCGACTAATTGAACGGTCTTCTTTGCTTTGGCTTGAGCAACTGAGTTCTGAACGTCTCTAGTAACAACGTCACCTCTGTACAATAAACAGGTGGCCATGTATTTTCCGGTTCTTGGGTCACATTTGACCATTTGGTTACCTGGCTCAAAACATGAGGCGGTGATTTCAGCAACAGAGTTTGATTCATGATTAGCTCTAGTTTTAGAGAAAACTGGTGCATATGAAACTAAGGGGAAATGAATTCTTGGATATGGAACCAAATTAGTTTGAAATTCGTTCAAGTCGACATTCAATGAACCATCGAATCTTAACGATGCTGTAACTGACGAGACAACTTGAGCAATCAACGAGTTCAATGAAGAAAATCCTGGTCTGGCAATATCTAAGTTTCTTCTACACATGTCGTAGATGGCTTCATTGTCGACCATAAAGGTACAGTCAGCATGCTCCAAAGTCGTATGGGTGGTTAAAACGGTGTTGTATGGTTCAACAACTGAAGTTGATGTTTGTGGAGCAGGATAAACCGCAAATTCCAATTTCGATTTTTTACCGTAATCAATTGATAATTGCTCCAATAATAAAGATCCCAAACCAGAACCAGTACCACCACCTAATGAATGAGTGAAAAGGAACCCTTGTAAACCGTCACACTGGTCGGACATTCTTCTCACTCTGTCTAAAACATCATCTAAAATTTCTCTACCTACAGTATAATGACCTCTAGCATAGTTGTTAGCGGCGTCTTCCTTACCAGCAATCAATTGTTCTGGATGGAATAAGTCTTTGTACATGCCAGTTCTAACTTCATCAATTACATTTGGCTCAAGATCCACGTAAAGTGCTCTTGGAACATACTTTCCTGATCCAGTTTCAGAGAAAAATGTAGAGAATCCTTCTTCACCACCTTTTGGTCTATCTAATCCATCTTGGAGATACCCGTCTGGTCTAATACCATGCTCTTGAGAGTACAATTCCCAACAAGCATTTCCGATTTGACAACCTGCTTGACCAACTTTATGTGTTAGTACAAACTCAAAAAAGTGAAAGTTTTCACCAAAACTCGGCCAAAAAACTTCTACAGCACATCAATGATCCAAACCGGCAATCGACTGGCATCGTCATTGTGTGATGGGTCCATAAATTCGTATGTTTTTGCTGAGAAATAAACGTGTCGGCAAATTCAAAACAAACAAATAGAGCCAAGATCAATCAATCAATCCATCAAAGCAATCTCTGCACTTAAATATAGAGCATTACATACCATTAATACTAATGACTTCTCTCATATTGTTTATTTATATCAGCTTATTAACAGAGTTAATTGAATATGATACACCAGAAAACTCTTTAAATCACGAAACCCAATTTTAGTAAAATTATAAACAATGGCTAGACTTCCAAATCTGGAAGTCTGCAAATTGAATTTCTTTAGTGCGTTGGGTGGATAATGTGAAGTCCACAATAAGGTTTAAAACAGTTCAAAACGGAAGAGCAGAAATGCACAATATCGTAAACGTTGATTTAGTATTTCTTGGACGATTACGAGGCAACGCATTCTGTTAGTCATGTATTTCACGACCGTTTGCCTATTTTAATTTTTTGTCACATTTCGTATTTATCGGAATGTTTCGTATGGAGTCGCCTCACAACAAGAGTAAGAAAATTGCGGATCTTCTACGTCGAACCCTTTGATTTTTGTGGGCGTTACTCGTGTTGTTTTCAGGTTTGCCCACAACAGTTTATTTTTAGGTCAAACATGCTTATTAATCGCAAGGAAGCAGGAACGTTTTATCGTACGATAAACAATATGATTGCTCACCACGGAGACAAAAATAGAACGATAAACAATATGATTGCTCACCACGGGGACATAAATACTGTGACGAACATGCTTATCAATCGCAGGGGCATTTTGTAAAAGTTTAGTTGATTGTATGTAAAAAAAAATATGACATGTAGGCGAAGGCAGATATAAACAAACCAAGCTAAATCGTTTACAAATTTGGTTTTAGTTGTGGTTACACAGGACTCGGGAATGAGCCCATATGTGAGACTGATATTTTCATGTCGGTGGCCTCCTTCACATATCCGATGGCTTCGGCAATTTATTTTAAAGCATGGAAGCGTCATGCATAGGTTATTACGGTTACCAACAATATCCACTACCACAGAACGTTGAGTTAGGCGAGGAACTACCACGCATTATACAACGGCGAGGGGGGAACTAGGCGTTTCAAGTTGTGATAATCACATTTCACATTCCAGAAGTCTATGAGGCGGGTACAATTCAGAAAAGGTTGGGCTTGAGCTCGTAAACAAATCGAACTAACAAAATTTGTTGAGCTACATTGGCATGGCACGAAGAGACATGAGGACGGTAAAGGAGAGCCTTGCCTGCACACTACGTACCTGACTACATGCAAATATAGCAATATTGAGTGGTGGTGATCTGTTAGGGTAATCCTAGAATAGCAAGGGATAACTAAACTTGCATGGATGACGTGAGCAAAGCATATTGAGCCAATCTTTTTCAGAGGATACAATGGAATGAATTTACTGTATACAAGAGATGTGTATCCACAGCAATCAAGGCATCTGCTACGCAGTGGAGCATGTGTTCCAACTGCACGATACCAAGTTGCATTTTGATCTTATTGGTAAATTTTGGATAATATTCTCCCGACGGTTGTTCAACAATCTTTTTAATAGATCTGGACCAAATTATGTTCGATGGCAGTTCGGAAGCTAGAACTCTTAAACCTGGAACCGAAATAGGCGAAACGCTCTCTTGTGTTTCTCTTAGATCTTTAACTAAGCTACATAGAGTGATGTGAAAACTATTTTTCATTATTGTGTCTACTAGATCATAGCGATACGAAGTAGAATTATCTTGTTGTTGATGTCCGATTCATGAAAGTCCTTTGCTTGGCAAGAACATTTTTCGCATTTACGATTTTTCACCAATATGCAGCGGAATTACACATGTGGAGCCTTGGGATTCCATGCTCCTCGGCCAATTGTCTACAATCGTGAAATTCCATTATTTTAATGCAATGCTGCATATCCCGCTCATCACCGATTATTCTTGGGTGTTGTAGTGCATCGTTTATAAGCGAGAAAAATTTTTGAAGTATTACTCCAATCAGTCCTATCAGGGGCTCCAAGAGCATATTTCTCTTCTCCGAAAGTGGCGTCCTTCTACACTCGGGCTCCTTGACACAGGGTATTGTATTGTTGAAGGGATTGTCTGATTTTGCTCCTCAACCACAAAGAATTCACACTAGAAAACATCCTGAGAACAGAAACAGTGCCACTTCTATGCATGCAAAATGCGGAACCTAATTCTTAATCTGGTTTAGTTCAAATGTAGGTTCGGTCTCGAGATCACATAACACTAAAGCTGGCGATTCAACCTTCCTTTGATGCCAGTTTTAAACCTTGCTTCATGCCTAGAAGGCAATGGAAAGCAATGTAGTTTCGACATACCAGAGAGTATTCAATATTTTATATTTGTAATAACCGATGGTGCTACTGTGCATATACTAGATATTTTTAACATAACTTCGGTAAGTCGGAAAATCTCCTTTGCAGACGTAGAGAATTTTTGCAGCAAGTTTGCTGTACTGAACATACATGGTGATGGACTAAAATGATTTGGTCGTAAGCTCAGTATATAAAGACTTATGTATCTTCTGATTAATTTTGCAATTTTGGTTTCCTGGATCGCATTAAAAATATTTGTATCTGATGTTATTACTGTTAGTTTTTCTTCTATTGACAACTTCGTTAGTAGCTGGGAAACAAGTCAGCGGAGTATTCACAAGCTTCGAGAGTCTTGTTTATGTGGGAGGTGCAAACTATGCGACAATAGCTCCGCCTAACCCTAGTTGGATTGCAACGGTGGATTGGGCAATCGACGGTTCAAAGTTTGCAGCCGGTGACACATTCACATTAACTTTGCCCTGTGTTTTTAAATTTACCACAGATGATGCGTCTGTAAACTTAGTTGCCGGGTCCACAACTATGGCTACTTGTAATTTCAATGCAGGGGAGTTGATTGTGGACTACTCCACGTTGAGTTGTCAAATTTCAAATAATGTCATTCTGACAACAAACGCCAAAGGGTCTATTCAATTTCCAGTGGTTTTCAACGTTGGAGGAAGTTCCAATGCAAACGACCTCAAAGATGCTACTTGTTTCACTGGGGGTACCAATACTGTCTCCTTTTACGATGGGCAAAATCAACTTTCAACAACTGCGCAATTTCAAGGCGGAACTATGATAAACCAAGACCCCCAAGAAATTGTTTACAGAAATAGAGTTGTTCCTTCTCTCGGACAACAGCAACACTATCTTTTAGCAGGAAATTGTCCTAATGGCTATTCTTCAGGTACCTTAGGTTTTTCTTTTACAAACGCTATTGCTGATTGCAGTTCAGCTGAAGGAGCCATTTCAAACAACTTCAATACTTGGTACATGCCAGCTTCCGCGTCTACAAATTTCCAGTATACTACTTCTTGTGATGAAAGTGGTTTTAGCATCAATTATCAGAATATTCCTGCGGGGTACAGACCATTTATTGACATTTTAGCTGCTGTATCTGGAGGGATCCTTATTGTCGAGTATACCAACATTTACCAATGTTCTGATTCATACTTCTCTACTGATCAAAGTAGAATGAAAAGATGGGATGATTATCAAAATACAGGTACAGGTTCTGATGGTTCACAAGAGATCGTGACAATTATAACTACTACAGGGACTGATGTTACTACCCAGGTGACTACATTGCCCTATACGAGTGGTGGTACAAAAACAATAGAAGTTATTGTTCCAACCCCAGTGACAACAATTACCGTCACTGGTTCAGTTACTCAAACTGTAACCACTACATTGCCACATCTGTCTGGTGGAATTGAAACCGTAGAAATCATCGTTCCAACTCCTGCTACTACGATTACCGTCACTGGTTCAGTTAGTCAAACTGAAACCACTACATTGCCAATTGTGTCTGGAGAGACCGAAACTGTTGAAATCATTGTTCCAACCCCAGTAACTACTATCACTGTCACTGGTTCAGTTAGTCAAACTGAAACCACTACATTGCCAATTGTGTCTGGTGAAACTGAAACTGTTGAAATCATTGTTCCAACTCCTGCTACTACGATTACCGTCACTGGTTCAGTTAGTCAAACTGAAACCACTACATTGCCAATTGTGTCTGGAGAGACCGAAACTGTTGAAATCATTGTTCCAACCCCAGTAACTACTATCACTGTCACTGGTTCAGTTAGTCAAACTGAAACCACTACATTGCCAATTGTGTCTGGAGAGACCGAAACTGTTGAAATCATTGTTCCAACCCCAGTAACTACTATCACTGTCACTGGTTCAGTTAGTCAAACTGAAACCACTACATTGCCAATTGTGTCTGGAGAGACCGAAACTGTTGAAATCATTGTTCCAACCCCAGTAACTACTATCACTGTCACTGGTTCAGTTAGTCAAACTGAAACCACTACATTGCCAATTGTGTCTGGAGAGACCGAAACTGTTGAAATCATTGTTCCAACCCCAGTAACTACTATCACTGTCACTGGTTCAGTTAGTCAAACTGAAACCACTACATTGCCAATTGTGTCTGGAGAGACCGAAACTGTTGAAATCATTGTTCCAACCCCAGTAACTACTATCACTGTCACTGGTTCAGTTAGTCAAACTGAAACCACTACATTGCCAATTGTGTCTGGAGAGACCGAAACTGTTGAAATCATTGTTCCAACCCCAGTAACTACTATCACTGTCACTGGTTCAGTTAGTCAAACTGAAACCACTACATTGCCAATTGTGTCTGGTGAAACTGAAACTGTTGAAATCATTGTTCCAACTCCT
>JAJMKC010000005.1:600000-877013 GCA_030569175.1 Suzukiozyma manassasensis | reverse complement strand
ACTACGATTACCGTCACTGGTTCAGTTAGTCAAACTGAAACCACTACATTGCCAATTGTGTCTGGAGAGACCGAAACTGTTGAAATCATTGTTCCAACCCCAGTAACTACTATCACTGTCACTGGTTCAGTTAGTCAAACTGAAACCACTACATTGCCAATTGTGTCTGGAGAGACCGAAACTGTTGAAATCATTGTTCCAACCCCAGTAACTACTATCACTGTCACTGGTTCAGTTAGTCAAACTGAAACCACTACATTGCCAATTGTGTCTGGAGAGACCGAAACTGTTGAAATCATTGTTCCAACCCCAGTAACTACTATCACTGTCACTGGTTCAGTTAGTCAAACTGAAACCACTACATTGCCAATTGTGTCTGGAGAGACCGAAACTGTTGAAATCATTGTTCCAACCCCAGTAACTACTATCACTGTCACTGGTTCAGTTAGTCAAACTGAAACCACTACATTGCCAATTGTGTCTGGAGAGACCGAAACTGTTGAAATCATTGTTCCAACCCCAGTAACTACTATCACTGTCACTGGTTCAGTTAGTCAAACTGAAACCACTACATTGCCAATTGTGTCTGGAGAGACCGAAACTGTTGAAATCATTGTTCCAACCCCAGTAACTACTATCACTGTCACTGGTTCAGTTAGTCAAACTGAAACCACTACATTGCCAATTGTGTCTGGTGAGACCGAAACTGTTGAAATCATCGTTCCAACCCCAGTGACCCCAGTAACTACTATCACTATCACTGGTTCGGTTAGTCAAACTGAAACTACTACATTGCCAATTGTGTCTGGCGAAACTGAAACTGTTGAAATCATCGTTCCAACACCTCATGCACCAAGTTCCACATTAAGTTATTCTAGTTTTAGGCCATCTTGGAATTCTTCTAGATCAAGCATTCCAATACCAGATTATTCCACCAGTTTAACGTCGAGTTCCTTGGAAACATTCCCCACGTTGATTCCTTCGAAATCATCAGCAGCTAGTGGTAGTGAAGTTCGTGTCGAATCTTCAGGTACCGCACATGTTTTCACTCCTTCATCTGCTGAAATTACAACTGAAGCATCTTCAAACTACCCAACTGATTCTCAAGTGCCCAAACCATCGGGTGACAATCCTGTCACTACTTCCTATGTCACGATTTTTGAACCTCAAGCATCTACTACAAATACCAATCCAGCGAACCCAATTCCTACCACCGAAACACCTATTCCTAATCAAAACAGTTTTGGTGCAAGTTCTTCTTTTTCCCCAACTACCACGTATGCAAATGTTGTTCCAACTGGTGGCAACGGTGGGACCGAAAGTTCGAGGGAAAATGGTACTGAAGGAAGTATAAATACACCTGTCACTCAAAATTACAATAGTGAAACCTCGAATCATCAAACTACCACCACATTGGTTTCATCAGCGCCACACTCATCATCTTCATCCTCGCCACCTCCATCAAATACAGCGTCAATTTCCGAGTATGTCGGTTCTGCATCAACTTCTGGCATTTCGAAACTTACTATATTAGTATTCCTCACATTCCAATTTTTCTTCTAGCTAATCTGGTTTTATTATTAACGAAATAGATTTTCAGGTGGGGGTTTTCCCAATCTCGACAATTTTTATACCTTCACATTTTTCATGATTGATTTCCTTTTCGTTCGTTATATTCGGTGTAAATATTTATTAGCAGATGTACTATTCGGTTTATATGAATTATTAATAAGTGTACTATTTGTTTTAAATAATTATCAGCAAGTGTAATATTCGGTTTTGAGTTTCAGTAAGTCACTATGTAGAAATATATTTGAGAGTGAAAGATATTGCCTTATTTCCATATCAACTTTCCTGAAAAGCTTTTGAATCTTTCCCAGTACGATGGCTTTGCCAAACCGAGCAGGTATTGCATTTTTTTTGAAGTATCAGTTAACAAATCCTTGAAGGATTTATCCCAAACTGGTTCTTCGCCATAAAAGACTTTGGATTGCTCCTTAGCTAATATCTTTAGCTGTCGGCGATTCAATGTTACTAACCAGTCATGATCGAAACCAAATGATTGTAAATACGAAATCAAATCAACGTTTGTAAAAACATCGAGGAAATTATACCACCCTTTCGAAATCGAAGAGTAGATACGATCACCTTGTTCGGCAACACCACTACTTACCAGTTTGACAACCTGATCTGCAGTTTTTTTGTATTCATCGTAAGACTTACTTCCGGAATTGGCAATTTCAGCAACGTATGATTGTGCTCTTTCCTTTGCTGACACAACTGCGTCGACGCCCTCTTTGGCGCTACTTTTTACATTTTTCTCCAAGTCAAAATATTGGCTACCAACATTGCTGAGAACATCGGCAGCCACATCAGTAGCTGCACTAATCTTTTCCTTTCCATATTGTGCACCTTCTTTCCCCTGCGACTTATGATACGATACAGCATCTTCCACAGACATCTTTTGATGGTCATATTCGTGTTGCAAACGTGTCGAATATTCCTCTAATTTATCATCAACAAATGCCTTGCGATGTAAAATAGTGTTCTTGATGTTTTGAAAAAAGCTCCAAAAACGAGAATGAGCGGATTCCGTAGTAGATACAACTGATTGTTTACTCTTTTCAACTTTGTCATTAAACGACGAGACAAAAGAATTTGACCAATCTAATGCTGCTGCTTTTGCTAATTCGATTTGAGTATTCAAATCATTCTTGTTCTTGTCATAGCCCTCTAAGAATTTGTTAGAATAATCGTAAGCAGCATTTTGAATATCTTGCAAGGTATCATCAATTGACTCAGCAGACTCTTCATATGCTGAACCAATAGAGTTACTTGCGTCGTCGTAATACTCGGACGCAATTTTGTAAGCTGATTCAATGGCCTGGTCGTTCCACTTCTTCAATTCTTGACCATCGACTTTAGCATTGTTTATCAAATATCTTTTGAATTGTTGCAAATCTGGTTTATAAAGCTTCGATTGTGATGCGTATGTCTCGGGGCTTATTTGAGAGATATAATCCTGAATACTGTTCACAAATTGTTGACCGGATCCCTGAATGGTTTGCCCTTTGTCCACAAACCAATTTTTAAGGGTATCCACTGAAGGACTACCCCCTAACCAACTTGCTGAGAAATTCTTACTCCCCAAGATTGGAATGTCTTTATTCTTTTCAACAAGTTCAATTAGCTTTCTCTTGGTTGTAAACTTCCCAAATTCAACGTCTCTGGCTTTCAAAAACTCTTGTAATCTTTCCTTCGACCAGTTTGATATGCCCAATGCAAAGTTTCCAGAGGCTGGATCGCTGTTATAAGTACTTTCGTTAATTAAGGAGTCGGCCAGGATTTTTGCTGATTCCAACCAGTGTTTGATACTAGCGCTCAACCCAGGTTCATGTTTGCGAGCATGTTCTTTCAATTTGTCCAAAGTCAAATCTTCCTTATAATCGTCCGGTTTCACACCCAAGATCCCATTGTAATAAAGCCATTCTCTTAATTGTGGATATGACCAACTATCATAAAAGTCGGCCTTAAGTTGCCCTGCGGTATCATAAACCGATTCCTTTAGGGAACGGACCGATTCGAATAAAGAATTTTTTGAATCAGTAAAAGATTTAGAAGCAAAGTAATTTATCTGACTAACTTTATTGATTAACGAATCTTTGGATTCTTCAGGATCAAAATCAACATCAAATGTAGTTAACCAGTTCTTAAGATCGTCAACACTCCAACTAGAATAGAGCCAATCACCTGGATAGTTTCCCGAAACTTTGTTGTTCTTGCAAATTGATTCAAAGTTGGACTTGATTTGATCAATAATATCCTCTTTAGATAAGCCTTTCCCAGGTAATTTGATACGGTTCAGTTTTGCGAAAGTCTTCAAGTTATCCAAAGTCCAAGACTCAAAAACCCAATCTTGAATCTTAATTGGTTTGCCACTGCCGTCTTGTAAAAACAAATAATCCCAATTGTGGTATGGGAGTTCATCCTGAAGATTTGCTCTTGGATCCACAGCTGTTTTCAACAAATGTTGATTTTGTTCCCCGTTGACGTCAATGACAATTTTGTCATTGTCTTTCAAAGAGTCCAACTCTTTTTGTGCTAACGCAACAAGCTCTTCATCGTTGTTGCCTTTTCCATGATCCACATGCCGATCCTTCAAAAACTGACTAAGATCAATATGGCTCCAGCCGCTGAAATCAATACTTTGACCCAAAATGTTTGCAGCCAAAGTGAGAAATACAAAAGTACGCAATTTCATCGTTATTCTGCAAGGACTGACCTAATTGAAGAATCTCAACTGATTTGCGCTACTGAGATTCTATTTAAATAGCTAGTCATAGCAATCTACGCATCAAGGGGCAAAGCAATGTGGTAGCAATTGATGGGGATATTTTTGTCACTGCAATGGGGAAGCAATTGAATTATATGCAAATGGTTGCTATTACTAGACGTTCACATGAACTTGAGGAAATAATAAATCTTGGTAGTGCATGGGTAGTGCTTGGCTGCTGCAAACAGGGGAGAATTTTAGGACATCACATGTTTTCTATTACGAAAAATAACTATTGAAGATGAAGCTTTTCGATAAATTATTTAAATTGCTGTACTAAGTACGGTACATAGCAACATTATATATCTATGCCGGAAATCAACCGGCGAAAGTTATTCGAGATTAGTTCTTGATGGCATACTTTCTTCTATATTTATCATCAACTTCTTCCAAGTAGTAGGTACCCTTAGCCAACGATTCGATGGAGCCAGTTGGTTTGAATGATTTTTGCAAATGAGCCTTTTCTCTCAATTCAATTGCCGCCAAGTAGTGTTCTGGTGACTCGATCTTTCTTCCTTCACCTAATTTGTAGTCGAAATCAAGGTTTTTGGTGATTTTTGAAATGTCACCTTTAACATTAACCGATAACAAGGTGGAGGCTAACCCAGAACCGTAAGAGAAAACCCCAATCTTTTTACCTTGCAATTTATCGGAACCAACGTAATACAACACTGATGCTAAAGATACCCATGCGGAGGCAGTGTACATGTTACCGGTATTTGTTGGCACTTGCAAAGCTGGTTGAACTCTGGCCTTGGTTTGATCTTTGGCCAATCCCAAAAATACCTTTTCTACAGTTCTGTCAACCAAAGATTGGTCGTAAGTCAAAGAAGAAATGTGTTTCTTGGATTCTTCATCGATTTGACCTTCGAATGATTCGGGGTTGGACAAGTAATCATTGTATAACATTCTCGCGTATGACTTGGTGACCAACTTACAAGTTGGAACGTGGAATGCATTGTAATCGAAGTGAGAAAATAATCCCACAGTCTTGTCTGATTTAGTGACCTTTCTGGAGTAGGCTTTGTAACAGTTATCGACAGCTTTGACGTAACAAGCCAAGGAAAAATGGCCATCAACAACAGGGTATTCGGATGTGAAGTCTGGTTTGTAGAAATCATACGCGTGTTCCATGAACGACCCTCTTTCATTGTCGAAAACAATTGGGGCGTCTGGTCCGATCCATAACGCAATGGCACCTACCCCACCAGTTGGTCTGGCAGCACCCTTGTCGTAAATGGCAATATCACCCGCTACAACGATGGCATCTCTACCATCCCACGAGGAAGATTGCACCCAATTGATGGCATTAATTACGGCAGAAGTACCACCGTAACACGCATTGACGGTGTCGATACCTTCAATGTCGGAATTTCCTGGGAACAACTGCATCAACACCGATTTTACTGATTTGGACTTGTCCAACAAAGTCTCGGTACCGACTTCTAATCTCCCGATTTTGTTGGTGTCGATATCGTAGTTGGAAATCAACTTGGACACAACACTCAACCCAAGAGAGTAGATGTCTTCTCTGTCGTTGACAAACGCCATGTTGGTTTGTCCCAACCCGATGGTGTACTTACCAGCAGGAATGCCATCGAACTTCTCCAATTCGACTTGACTAACAGCCTGACCTGGAATATAAACTTCAATACCCTTAATACCAATATTGTGTGCCATGGTTGCTTTAAATTCTAACGTGAATACTACTGGATTACGCCACGATACGATGAAACAGATTTTACCATTTTGCAACTGTAGAAAATTATATACGCTGAGAAAATCTTCCCATAAACGATATGCAGAACCACACGTCGTTTAATCTCCCACAACGACACTTTTAACCTGTCGCACACTGTCGATTCCACTCAGGGGGGCGTACCTGTGATTGGATAACAACTTGGTGATTGCACCGCCTGTAGCAATGACATGGGGTGTGATTCTGCGATTCTAGCGTGGGTGGGCACGTATCTGACAAAGTCAGCCCACTGAGTGAGACTTTTCTGTCGTATCGACGCGATCGGCTGTCATTACTGCACGGTAAACTTGAAGACGGTGAACAGTGTTGGGAGATTTGGTTGGTGTTGGCTACTGGGCGAAGAAGCAGAGAGGGGCGGAGTAATTCACCACACCTCCGCCATGTAATGACTTCGAGAACCTTCAAGGTGATGAACTTTGTGGCTCGCGCATATTGAGTTCGTATAGAAGTCGCACTACTGAATAGGAACTCTCCCTGTGCAAGAAATAGCCGTATTCGACTCGATCTGAGCCTGGGGATGCTCAGACGTGCCGTGGCAAGTCCCACAAATGGGTGTTAACCAATGGACTGAAAAGGGGGACAGGAGCAATTTCTACAGCTTCGACGTCGTAATGTTCCTCCTCGTAGTTAAAAGAGTTGCTTCAAAAGTACAAGGATGGCAGAGTAGTAGCGATTGTTCATTAACCTTCCATGCAGTTGTTTGTGTGGAAGAGATAGGGCAACCAGCTGTGGTCGATTTGCCATGAAGATAAGTCATCTAGTGCCATAGGCATCATACAGCGGATATCGTATATTCGATCGTATTACCGATATTGTAAAGTGGATGACCATACACCAGATGATGGGTAGGAACAATCTTGCAAGCAACATATCAGGCAAGCCTTTTATGACAACAACATACATGTCGCAGCATGTTGTGGCCCGTTGTTCGGGCGAAAAAGAGCGAGTTGTTTAGTGCCAGTTTCTGTGGTGCAGATTCTCACACTTCGCCCTACCTAGCATTGCAACCAAACTTGGCTGGATCGTTTCGTTATCGCCTACACGTAAGATTGACATACAACGGCAGATAACATGACTTGCACACAGCAAAGTTAAATAGTTTTTCCGACGCCCGTTTGGTATCGCCGCGATACTACTGCAGTGGGAAATGTGGTGTTGTAGACAGGAGGCGGTTCTTGGAGCTTACAAATTTGTGTTCTTGTCTTGTAATACATATACCAATCCCCATAGCGCAATGTCGATTCCGGATTCGTGTCGATCGTTTGTGACTACCAAAATTGTCCATCAGACATGGGCGGGAACATTTTACTGTAAACCCCAGGCAATTTTCCAGCCTACTTGTATCGAGGAAATCCAAGAGTTGGTTAATCAAGCTAGAGTCAATGGCAAAACCATCATGACGGTAGGCTCGGGACACTCTCCAAGCGATCTTACGATGACTAAGGAATGGTTGTGCAACTTGGACAAATTCAATGGTGTTATTCGCCAACAAGAATTCTACGGCCCCACCGAGAACGGAGACCAAGAAATCAAATTCGTTGATTTGAAGGTTGAAGCAGGTTGCAGAGTATTTGAATTGAACGAGTATGTCAAAAAGCACAAATTGGCGGTGCAGAATTTGGGTTCTATCTCAGATCAGTCCATTGCAGGACTTATTTCCACCGGTACCCATGGATCTACTCAGTACCATGGTTTGGTGAGTCAACAAGTGGTTGAAATCACCTTGGTTGATTCTCAAGGCAAATTGGTCACTTGTTCGTCGATCAAGAACCCCGAAATCTTTAGGGCTGCCTTGTTGTCGTTGGGCAAAATTGGGATAATCGTTTATGTTACTCTCAGAACATGTCCGAGCTACACCATTAAATCAAAGCAAGAAATCATCAAATTCGACACTTTGTTGAAGAACTGGGATCATATTTGGTTGGATTCAGAATTTATCCGAGTTTGGTGGTTCCCTTATACTGACAGATGTGTTTGCTGGAGAGCATCCAAGTCCGACGACCCATTATCGGCCCCAAGAGATAGTTGGTATGGAACGAAATTCGGTAGATTTTTCTACGAGTCATTGCTTTGGATATCGACTCAAATTTTGCCATCAATTACCCCGTGGATTGAAAAATTCGTTTTCAAACATCAATACGGTAACGTTGAAACTCTTGGTACTGGAGATATTGCCGTGCAACATTCTGTCGATGGATTGAATATGGATTGTTTGTTCTCTCAATTTGTAAATGAGTGGTCTGCTCCATTGACGGAAGGACAAAAGATCTTAATTCAATTGAAGCAGGCTATCGAAGATGCTGCAAAGAAACACGAATTCTACGTTCATGCCCCAATTGAAGTTAGATGTTCCAATGTCACGACCACAAACACTCCATTTACAGATGGCAAGGGAGAGCCATCTCTTTACCCTTCGGACGACTGGTTGGCATCAAGATCCAAGTTGAGTTCTGGGCCAATTCCTGGTAACAATTTTAGACCTTATCTTGATAACTCACCTCTCTTGGAACACTCAGAAAAGGTTACAAACAATCAGTTGACTTTGTTCATCAATGCAACTATGTACAGACCATTTAGAACTAACGTTAAGACCCATAAATGGTTCCAGATATTTGAAAACGTCATGACGGAGGCAGGTGGTAAGCCTCACTGGGCAAAAAATTTTATTGGATTAGATGGTCCTCAAAGGACTAAAGAAGATTTAGATTTACAATTAGAATATGGTGGGAAAGAGTTTTACTCGATGATTGGATTCAAACCTGTCATGAGAGATTGGTTTGGTGAAAACTTGGTGAAATTCAACCAAGTTAGAAAGCAATTAGATCCTGAAGGTGTTTTCTTGAGTGGTAAAGATTGGGCAATTAGAAACGGGATTTTAATTGATTAAGTCCACCTTTTTGGATATAAATTATAGATTTCACCACTTAAGTTAGATGCGTTTATTAACTAATTTACAAATGTTCTTGGTTTTAAAAATCATTCTACTTGAATGGGGCTTTCAATGGATCAATAACGGTACCCTGTTTGGTGATTACTCTAGGCATGGTCAACTTTTGGTGAGTTTCTCTCGAAGTCCATTCTTGACCAACGGGCATTCTCAATGATCTTTCATATTGCTCACGAGACTCGAATGGGAATGGAACAGCACTAGATTGATACTTGAGGTTCTTCTTATTGACCTTCTCATTAATAATGACGTTCTTTAAATTCTTATCCTTTCTTTTGTCCTTCTGTACCACCCCATCAATCTTACGAACGACTTTTCTCTTCTTGGACTTCTTGTTTCCTCCAGCCCAATCACCCCACCCAGGTAACGTTAAATCTTCTTCCTGGTCGTCTTCTTCTCTGGCTACTCGTTTTTTCTCAACCTCGAATTCGGTAACAACATCGTCACCAGCAAATGCTTCTTTGATCAAATCCTTCTGAACAAAAGTATTACCTTCAGTGTCATCATCCAATGTTACTTTCAACGTCTCTTCGACATCAATTAGTGACTCGTCATTTGTTTGACCTGATTTCCTCTTTCTGGATTTGGCTATTTTGGCTGCTGCTTTTGAGAGTTTTGATGATTCTTTATCAACGACGGCAATCTTATTTGATTTCTGCGTGGGTTCTTTCAGAGCCGTTAACCAAGGATTGGATTCTTCATCAGCTTCTCCATCGGATTGCGGTTCCGCCGCCACCTTTTCTTCAACCGCTTTGGATCTTGTGTCAACAAATTTTTTCGACATTTTATTGTACAAGTTTGAAGACTCATCATCTTGAACTTCTTTCATCACTTGATCATTGACCTTTTGGATCTCACCATTAGCAACTGCAGCATTAGGCGTATAAACCCGTCTACCTTGATTTTTGGTGATGTTCACCGCACTCTCCAAATCATTGAATTGGTCCAAATCTTCCCCAGCCTCCAACTTTCCCAACAACTCCAACTCTTTGGCATTTTCTTGCCTTCTTCTATCATCAGCATTCTTCATAAAATCCATCGCGAGAACACCTTTTCCTATGCTTTGTTTTAATTGATTATCTGCCTCGTCATCATCTCGATCGTACTCGTTTTCAATGTCAGAAATTGCATCATCACTTTGATCACCGTCCTCATAACCAAGCTGTTTTGTTCTTAATTTTTCTCCTTGTCTTAACATTTCTTCCAATTCTTCTCTATTCGACGCATCTTTACTTAACCCACTTTTGATCATGGACTTTGCCCATTGACCTTGAGTCTTATGCTTAAGAGTCATTCTTTCCTTTGCTCTTTTCAAATCATGATCTTCAACATCGCTTTCACCATCAGAACCTTCAACCATTTCCTGATTCTTGAGTCTTTCCTTCTTCTGGATTTTACGGTATTGTTTGGATTTAATTTTCTTTATACGCTTCGCTCTCTTCTCATCTCTGAACATCAACTCCCTCATCAATCGTAACTCGTTGGTTCTCTTTTTCATCTCGTCAGCACTCATCTTGGCCACGGCGATTTCCTCAAACGTCTTCTCCTTTTTGTCGTCAAGCAAACTAGACTGCTCCAAAACATTGTGGATTTTCTTCTCAAGCTCGGTAGTAAAAACATTATCCGATTTGAAAGTGGTTGCTGTGTCATTGTGGGTGACAGTAGGATTTAAAGGAAACTTCAAAACTTCAGCTTGCCGGTTCTGCTGCACGGTATCCTCCCATTTACTCACTTCTTCCTTAGTTATTTCGTATGCAACCTTTCTATCATGTCTTTGCTGAATTCTTTTGGGTAATGGCGTTGGCAACACTTTTGATTTTTCCTCATCTTGATCGATCAAAATAGCATCTTTAGCCACAGAAGTATCAACCGCTGCCATCATATCGTTGATCGACAAAGCACCACTTCCTACTGGAACACCAAACTCATTTTCTTCTGTGGTTTCGGTCACCAATCGTTTCCGGATTTTCTCTGGCTTTTTCAAACTTGACTTCAATCCAGAAATAGTCTGAGTTAAATCAACATCGTCTTCATCATCAAATTCCTCAAACACATCAGATTCCTCTTCTTCGTCAGATTCTTCATCAGAATCAGACTCCGACTGGGAAGACTCCGTATTCCAGTTATCATCCAACACTACGTCATTAGATGAAGATGACTTCTGGGACTTGCGCAAATCTTTGTCATCCAAGTCCCATGCTTCCGACAACGAAACAAACTTGGACTCATCTACACTTGCGTACCCATCGTCTTCCTCGTCGGAGGATTCAATATCCTCTCCCTTTTGTCTTCTTTTCTCTCTCTTAGCCTTGTCTCTAATGGTCTGAGAAAACTTGGAGTTTAACACATCGTAGTCGTCATCGGACCCCAACGCTTCGTCCGAGTCAATTTCTTCATCCTCAAAGTCATCTTCGTCGTCACCTTCATTACCAGTACCCTTTAAGAGCCTCGATGCATCCATTATCCCATCTCTCACTTCATGGAGATCATCTCCACCATAGTCATCAGAGTCGTCACCAGACCGGTTCTCGGCCCGCTCAGCAATCTGAAACGCATCGAGAATCTTACGGTTGGACCTCTTGCTCTTGGAAGGCTTGTTTTTCTTCGCCATGCTTAAGTTTGGTAGCGGTTCTTCCTAGACGCTTTTTCCTACAGATTTATCGATGCTCATCGTACAAATTTGAAAATTATTGCGGCGTTGGATGCGACTTTGAAACTGACCATGACATCCATTTACTACTGGAATCAAGGCAAATGGGTCCCAATAAATGACAATATTCGATGGTGTTTCACGTAACATTCGTATTAAAACTTCTATACATTGGCTATGTCGGTAAACTGCTAATATTGTGCCACCATTGTTGTTGTTGCTCATAATGCGTCTAATCTGTCATTGATTTCTTCAGCAGACAACTTCTTGTACCTTGGTCCTTCCACATCGGTACCTTTAAACCCTAGTAACTCCTCCTTAGAGTCGCTTACAATGGCAATGTCCAAGTTTTCCCCAGTCAATTCCCCATCAACAGATTCTTTCAAGGCCAACAACGCTACATGAATGGCATCTTCCAATTCCAAGTTTTCGTTCCATCTCTTCTCCAAGAAGGTCTTGGCGGAATTGGATGTTTTACCAATTGCCGTGGCCTTCCAAGGAAAGTACGATCCCGAAGGATCAACTTGGTATAATTGGAACTTTTCCGAATTTTGATCGTATCCCCCAACCAAAAGCGACACTCCAAATGGTCTGATACCACCAGATTGTGTTGACTCCTGCATCACTTTGGCTATTTCTTGCACTAATATTCTCACTGGGGGATACTCGTTGTAAATTCTTTTGTAACTTGTGTGAGCCAACTTTCTGGCTTTATCTACCAAAACTCTAAAATCTGGCCCCATACCAGAGTACGTCATTCCAATATCGGGGGTGATCAACTCTATTTTGCTGTTTGTATCGTTCTTGAGTAAGGGAGAGTTCACTTTACGTTCGGTCGCAAGCACCACCCCATTGGCCGATTTGATCCCAATGGTGGTGATCCCTTGTTTCACTGCATTTAACGCATATTCAATTTGTACCAATTTCCCACTAAATCGTTAGTATGGTTTCAGTAGAGTACCAAGTCGCCCCGAATTAGCCACCACAGGTGCTTGTGTCGGTGTATACAACAAAATGTATTGGTTTCAAATTCACTCCTATTGTTTTGCCAACTGGAAATACAAAACTTATCAAAGCACTGATTTTGCATTCATTTCCTAATCCACATAATACAGCCCTTGTCGTTGTCACTCACTGACCTTACGGTGGTGTTTCTCCCTCACATATCCATCACTTCATGTCCACGTAACACACGCTCCTACGAAGTAGATGCAAAACTTTCAACCAAATGATATTGGATTTCCATCCAGACAACACCCAATTGGCGTCAACACACCCATAATCCACCTCAAGTAGCCATTCTGTTAAATTCTTGTAGTAACTCAAATACATACCTTGGGGAGAAGGTCGTCAAAGAAAACGAGTATCTGTCAGCCATTTCTTTCCAGAACTTTTCTCAATTAGTTATCCTACTAGCAAGCTTGCTGGAAGTTTGCTTGTTGTGACGATATACGTAATCTTTTCCACAGAAAGAAGAGTTTACTCAAAGTGTGTATTTCCGCATTTTTGCCTTCATGTACCGATTTTGGTTTTCGGTACCTCCACGTAATAGTTGCAAATTCTCCTTAGCCACCAGAAAACACCCTAAATACCAGAATGTGCCACCGCCCGGAGCAACGTGCTACACTCTGCAACGAATCGATAATGAGAAAGTGAGCTGCTATGCGTATTGTGGGCAGTGTTTTGGACCACAATAAGGTCTAAACCAAATGAATGAAGTGGGATACTACACGGTAGCGCCAACAAATCCCAATAAATACCAGTGGATTTCTATAAACATCTACTTTACAATAAAAACGAACTAAAATGCTGTAAGCTAGGGCCGCTAGTCTTCCTCTTCATCATCGGTATCAAGAGGCTTTGGAGTGCCTTTTGGCGAACTCAACCATTCGATGTATCTCAATCTTCTTCTTTCTGCTTGAAGTTTCTTCTCGTTTCTTGTCATTTTCTTCTTTCTGGTTCTGACTTTGATATTGGCGGGAGAGTCGTCATCGTCTGCTCTTTTCTTGACTGGTGGCGCTGGGGAGCTTTCCTTGTCCCCACCTTTGTCTTCGAATCTGTCACTGTCGACAGCAACGGTACCCTTTTGCACAACAGCACCATTTTCAACGTGCCATTGTTCAGGACAAAGGGCCCCAACAAATTCATTGTTATGCGAGATCATCACCACCCCACCGGTCCATTCTCTGATTGCAACCGCCAATCCTCCAAGAGAATCACGATCCAAATAATTGGTAGGTTCGTCAAGAACCAACAAATGAGGGTTGTTCCACATTGCGCCAGCAATAACAACCTTGACCAATTGTCCTCCCGATAATGATCCCATAGGGGTGTGATCAGCAATATCACCATCTAACCCAACGTCTTCAAAGTGTTTTCTAATGACACTTGGAGTCAATTCTCTGTATCCCAACCCTTCTCTGGAAGCTTCATGATCGTCGAATTTTTGAATTAATTTATCAAATCCATGCTCCAACAACACTTCTCTAGGAACCCAAGAGTTGTACTTAGGCAACCACAATTTCCACTTGACTTCATACTGGAATGATTTCTTCAATTTTTGACGACCTACAATTGCTTCAATTGCACGAGGTCCTCTGCCATCATCAATATCGATTTGTTTTTCCATTTGTTCTTTTTCTTCGTCAGAAATTTTACGAGATTCTTTCAACAAAACTTCCCGGTCATCACCAAATCTGTATCTCCATTGCAAATATTGATTTGCAGTCTTTTCTTTATGTTGTTCAACGTGCTGCAATGCGTGTTGGGCAATGTACCCGATTCTCAAATTTGGATGCTTCTCAACTTTACCTATTTGTGGAACCAATTCCCCTGTTAATAACTTGATCAAGGTGGATTTACCAGCCCCATTTGGACCAACAATAGCCACTCTTGATGACAACGATAACGAGCACGAAACGTTGCTAAGAGAAGGTTTCGAGCCTCCTGGGTATGTGAAGGTAACATCGGATAATCTAGCAACGGCTCTGGTACTCGACTTAACCCCAGTTAAAATACCTGGTGGTGGGAAATGCATTTTCACATTGGAGTCGGTCAAAGTATAGTATGCTTTCCCTTCTGGTTTGATCTTGACGAATTCTGACAAGTTTCCTTTGTAGTAAGCAAGTTTCTTGTTTTCATAATGAATGATATCAGTACAAACAGTGTCCAAAAATCCAGAGTCATGGGAAACAATCAACGAAGTGATCTCGGTGTGTTCAACCAAATAGTCTTCCAACCACTTAACATTAGTAACATCCAAATGATTTGTGGGTTCATCCAACAACAAGACATCAGCCTTAAGCAACATAGCTCTTGCCAATTCTAACTTCATTTTCCAACCACCAGATAAGGCACCAACTTGTTGTTCTAAACGATCTTGTGGAAAACCAACTTCAAGCAATGCATTTGCAATGTCTGATCTTTCGACATGAACTAATTCGGCATCAGAGGCGATGAAACTCACTAAGTCCATACTGGCTTCTTCCCCTTGTAAAGTGTGTTCAACGAAACAAGTCTTTAATTCATCAGCAGTAGGGAAACCTTCCAATTGTCCTTTCGAAATGGCTCTCATCAAAGTCGACTTACCAGCACCATTTCTCCCACACAACCCGTACCTGTGACCCTTTAACAAACGCAAGGTGGTTTTGTTCAAAAGCATACGAGAACCATACGCCAAAGAAAAATCAGCATTCACAATCTCAACTTCATTCTCGTCATCGACATTACCTTGATCAGTTGTTGGGTTGAACAATTCACGCAAACTTTTAACGGTTTCGGTAACGTAGGCGGATTTTTCATCTTCAGATACATCAGATATGGAAGCCAAAGCTAAGACCAAGTATTCTTTGAGTCTGGTCCAATCGTTCACATTTGAGTCAACTTGGACAACAGTTGATAAGTAATTTCCTGAAACAGGATCGGACAAGTTGAGCTTGGAAACAATAGACCCGTGTTCTGCTTTAAGCAAGTAGTTCTTAGCTTCTTCAACAGAAATTCTTCCGTGAAATTTACCGTCAGTCTGTTCGGCTTCGGCTTCCCTCAAAACATCTAAAGCCTTCTTAGCAAGCTCACGTACTTCTGGCAATGATGCATTGTTGACAACTTTTTCGACCCCTGGTAACAAGATTGGAATGAAAGTTTCGATTTCTCTCTTGTTGTTAACCAATCTGGTCAAGTTTTCTGTAACTGTTACAGTTTGTCTCAATTGATCATTAGATGACGATGACATTTTTAAAGACTTGTCCAAGATTGGCACCAACAAAGATAATGCTGGTTCAGTGACTTCGGCAACGAAAGTAACCGAAGACAAGTTTCTGATACATTCGGTGACTTTTGAAGGATCAGCTAATGTGTCAACAATAAGATCGTATTTATTTTGTAAATCCAAGTTATCGAGAACCTTGACAAAAGCTTTCAAGGTACTTAACCCATGCTTAGCCAATTCAGGCTTGAAATCAGTAGACAAGTCGGTCAACACTGGCACGACGTCAACAAACCTCAATTCCAACAAATCAGCAGGAACATCTTCTACCAATTTATCAAAGGTTTGCAATGCAGCAATCTTGGAGTTCCACTTGGCAGAAGATTTCAAGTAAGCAATATGTTCATCTACAACAACTGATCCCAATGCTTCGACAGGGAAGATACCATATAATGTATCAGCAGCCGTTTTGGCAGCCTTGACGACGTTCTTGTTCTTATCGGTGAAAAGATCGTACAGACATGGGAACAATTGTAACAAGTATGACTCAACGGGAGTGTTACCGCCAAATTTGATTGCTAGTTGTTGCACAATAATCATAGAAGCTTCTCTAACCAATGGAGAGTTCTTGGGCTTGGCCAATGATTTAAGAATATCCACCAATTTCCAGTTATTGATCGCAGCCAATGACAGCTCTTTGGCGAAACACTCGATAATTTCTTCGACTTCTGGCTTCACATCGGAGATCTTAGCTGCTTTTTCAATGTTCACCAAGTTAGCTTGAAATGGCACATTGTCGAGTTTCAATTTACTCAACGCAGTATTCAACGATGTTAACGATGTAGTGGAATCATTGTGGCCAACAGTGCTTGGAGTAGTAGCTCCACTTCCCACCGCAGAATCGCTAGGAGTGCCTATGTAGGGCGAAGTTCCTCTAGAGTTATAATTGGCTTGATAGCCTTGAGATGCTTGATAACCTTGGTAGCCTTGGTATCCTTGGTATCCTTGTTGGTAGTCTTGTGAGTAGTCACCCTGAACGTACTGGCCGGGAGTGAAATTTCCCGGGGTGTAATTGCCAGGGGTGTACTGTCCAACACCATTTTGGCTCTGATATTGGCCCTGGAATTGCTGGTAACCGCCAGTGTATTCCTGAGGTGTCTGTCTGGAGTAGGGTGCATTTTGCCTATAGCCATAAGGCTTTGGCTTCTGTGCTTGTGCCTGCTGCTTGATAAAGTCGTCGAACGATTTAGACATCTAGGACCTCGTTAGCTTGCAATCAACTCTTACAGGAAATTTTTCTTAACGTATTTATGAGAAATGAGAAGAGATGAGAAAAAAAATTAAATATGACCGCCGCTCCTGCCTAATTGGGTCAAACCTTGTCTCGAATATGAAGTATGGAAACCCCCATTTTACGTGTTGGTGATAGCATTAGAAGCAGCATGAGTGGGGGAGGAAGCATTGGAGTTGCTAGATGAGGTGCTGTTGTTAGGTTTGGCTTTGGGTTTTTGGTTGGTAGTGGTACTTGTTGTAGAGTTGCGCTTGGAAGCATTTGTTTTGGATTTGGTGGGGGAGATTGCGCTTGCAACTGAGTTGGAGTGTATAGTCGAGGTAGTATCGGACAAGTTGCATGTAGTTGGCTTTCCGTCAACTAAGAAAGAGATTGCTTTGGGAAACTTGATGTTGTCTTCGGATTTGACCCATTTTTGAAACGTGATGTTGCTTGAGCCTGCAACAAAGGTGGAAGTTGAATATTGCGCGATTTCTTCGATGTGAAAACCTTTGTTGGACTTGTGGGTAATTTCGTACACGGTTGCAAACCACGACAGGGCCGCACCTTCAACTATGAAGGCAAAATTTCGCCTACAATCGTCGTTTCCGTAAGCATGCAAATCGCTTGAAGTGATATTCTCAACACGGCCAACGACAGTTTCTGTAACCTTTTCATTTATCACCACCGAAACCAACCCAACCTTCTTGTCAACTATCAACAACTCTGTTTGCGACTTCTCTAATAGTATGGGATATATATTGTGTATGCTGTCCAAACTGACATTTTCGAGCAGTATTTTTTGATTGAAAACTTCCACAGACTCGGCCAGAATTCGTATTAGAAACTGTGAACTCTCTTGTGTGACTCTAATTACAACATTGTTGTTTGTGTATTGCTTGGTGGCCCTATTGGACGGGTCCACACGATGCTGCTCCTGTTCATCAACTATGACGGTTTCAGCGTCACTCTCGACATCCGAATGTAGCAATTGTTTTAGTGCTTGCTGTGTAGGATACTCAATGTTGAACACAGGCTCCACTTCCTCCTTGACATCAGCAAGGTCCCTGTACAGATTTTTCTGGGGTGGATGAGTAGTATCTGAAAAATAGTCGGGTTTTTCAATAACTACCTTACTACGGGACCCGTTGAATTCTACCTTGTTGTCAAAACCTCCTCCATTGTTAATTAAGACGTCGAATTCATTTTCATGGCTCGTATCGTCTGGATCGGGTAGATTCAAGCAGTTGATGTTTTTCACACTGGGGGTTTTCAATAAATCAACAATCTCCTTCATTGAGTTTGTGAGTTGGTTTCGAGACTTTTTAATAAGCAGCAAGTCAATTTCTGGCAAATGTAGAGGAATCGTGGAGTCCACCAAATCGGTAAATTCATCTGCCTTTCTATAGTCCTTCGATATACTGCCATCGGAGGCATCACCAACACCTCCCAGGTTGGAACTATCGTCGCCTGTTTTTAAGCCCTCCAATGTTTGTAGACGTTGCTGCAATTGTTGAATTTTGGTAGCCTGCTTGTTGTTGATGTACTTCAAGCTGTTGACTTCGCCTTGAAGTTGGATGATCTTGTACTTCATTTCTGACTTCTCCAAGTTGGTCATGATCTTGAACCGCTCCAAGTTGGTGAATTCTGACGTCAAGTAGTTGATCACACCTGGCAATGTGTACTCGGGAGACTGCGATTGATGATTCCATTGGTTACCATTATTAATCTTGGCAGTTCCAGCGTTGGGGGTGGGTCTAAAATCACTCATTTCTGCCCCGCCGTGCTCTAATTCTTTTCCCTGATAGCCTTTAATTACGATAACTTCTCAAATGATGATTTCACAATAATACAAATGTTGTATATAGTCACAACTCAAAACGCAACCCTCCTGTGCAAAATAGAAGACTAATAAACTCACACCACTACCAGGCAGTACCCCAAGAACCCTTAAACGTCGTGCGAGCAATTGCACAGAGCGATAGCATAAACTCGCCCGGGATACGAAGCTTGCTGAGAGTGTGGTAGGCGCAGACAAGCACAATCTCTGTAAACGCAAAGGGTATATAAACGTCAAGCTGAAGTGCGTATCTACCGACGTGAACATTGGTGGAGACGGTCACTAAAGTGGCACATGTAGTCACGTAGAACAGAGTAACTAGACTGAGGTGACGGTTGTGAAATCCACGTCTTACTATGTCTCTTTTTCCTTACCGCAGTGACTACAGAGGGTTCAAATGAGAGTAGTAAAGTGCTAAGTTTGGCTGCTAGTGCTGACTTCTAGTGCAACCCGGAATTAGCTTTGACAGACACCGTGGTTGCTGAAAGATCTTCTGTACATATATAATACTCTGAACTATTTTACTGGTAGTGGTAAGTCGCCATACGCTGTTCAAATCCGCAGTAAGTCGAAATTGATAAAAATGCAACAATTTCCATAACATTGTCAACATAAAATAAAAAACAGCCACAATTTGCTGTTCCAGAAATGTGCATCCCGATACCAAGCTTCGACTAAATACACCTTCGATTTGCTTGGGATGCAGACGTGCTCATCAGCTTCGATTGCAGTTCTTCTATGTATATGTGTGGTACCTGCATAATTGATCATGGAGGCTCCATTTGCATGAGGACTTCACAAATTAAATAGCGTTTATAATTGCAAACTGTTCCTTTGTCGGTACTTGACGGGTTTACAATCCAATAACAAGCTTTGTATGCATTTTGTTCCCGTTTTGTAATTAGATCATTGAAGGTTGTGGCATCCCCGATGAATGCCATACTGCTCATCCTAGTTCATGTGGTTTTAACATGGTTGCAAATTGTTTTCGCATCTGATGTCAATTTACTTCCTTTCCCCAAGCAAATCGCCTGGGGAAGCTTCCACCCGATATACATCAGTGAGTCAATAGGCTTGGTTGTGGAGGCTTCTTTTGATACCCAAGTGGTCGAACGGGCATTTGCTAGGACCATGAAGTCTGTCTTCAACTTGCAGTTCTATCCTCCAGTGAAAGATGATCAAGCAACGGGCAAACTGGATTTCCATGGTGACAATTCATGCAAATGTACTGCTATTGACTCAGTAAATAGGGTATGCCCTTTCTTGTCTCCGCAATTTCCTCAAGCAGTTTCGTCTTTTGACCAGGATAGACCCTTTATTAACACGGTATTCGTTACTATACACAATGATGTCGAACTACAATTGGGGGTCGATGAATCATACACAATGAAAATTGGATCAAATATATCCATAGTTGCTAACACTACCTGGGGCGCGGTGTGGGCTTTTCAAACTTTGCGACAATTGATACTCTATGGTGATAGAAAATACTACATCAATGGGTCAGTAACTATATCTGATACTCCCTTATTTTCTCATAGAGGCATAATGATAGACACATCAAGAAACTTTATTCCTGTGGAAAATCTCAAAGAACAAATCACAATCATGTCTCTTGTCAAACTCAATGTCCTACATTTGCACCTTACAGACACCCAATCTTGGCCAATTGAGGTACAAAAGTACCCAGAAATGACAAAAGATGCATACTCAATTAGAGATATATACAGTGTTCAAGATATTACTGAGATCATTGAGTATGCTCGAGATAGAGGAGTTAGGATAGTACCAGAAATTGATATGCCTGGACATTCGAGAGCTGGGTGGAGACGTGTTGATCCAGAAATGGTGGTATGTGGAGACGAATGCTGGAACTGTAATAAGATAACCGGCCCAATTGCTGTGCAGCCTGGTCCTGGTCAATTGAATATCTTGCACGATAATACATATGACGTCGTTCAAAATGTTTACGAGGAATTGTCGTTAAGGTTTTTGGATAATGTCTTTCATGTTGGCATGGATGAGTTGAACAGAGCATGCTACCAAACAAATGACGAAATAGCCGATTATTTGACTAGCCACACCATGAGCGAGATTTCTCAATACTGGCTAGATAAAGCTTTGCCACTATTTGAGAGAAAGAAAGTGACGATGTGGGCAGATGTTTTGGTAGGTGAGTTTGGTGCTCCAAATGTCTCCAAAAACATCATCTTGCAAAGTTGGCTGGGAAGGGACGGAGAAGTCAAAAGTCTTACTTCAAGAGGATATAGCGTGATTCTTTCACCACAGAATTTTGTATACTTAGACTGTGGTTGTGGGTCTAGCCCGGGAAATGACCCAAGATACTACGAAAGTGAAGAAAACAATGCTTTCAATTATGGTTCTGGAGGTTCCTGGTGTGGCCCATACAAAACCTGGCAGAGAATTTACAACTGGGACTTGTTGTCCAACTTAACGTCTCATGAGGTCAAGAATGTGTTGGGAGCAGAAGCTACTGTTTGGACCGAGATGATCGATAGTACAACGTTAATGTCGACTATTTGGCCCCGGTCGGCATCATTGGCTGAGGTCTTGTGGAGTGGAAATAGAGACCCAACCACGGGCTTTTTACGAACATATTCGTTTTTTGCACGTATTGTAAACTTCAGACAGTATCTTGTCGCCTTGGGATACAATGCTCGTCCGCTTGTACCCCAATTCTGCTTCAAAGACATCCATGCCTGTGACCTACACAATGACCCCCACGAACTCGATCGGTTCGGGAAATTTTTTTACTCAGAGAACTAAAAGCCAATCAGATCTACATATGCCATGAACATTGAACTGTTCTAGTTAACTGATTATGGCTCTCGTGTGGCCACAATGGGACCATTTTCTGAACATAAGAGAATGGAGAGTATCTGCCTGTATGTAACTTTTTTTGAATTTTCAGTTCTCTCCATGACGAGGAAACCATTTACCTAGGTTGTGCAGCAGAAACTCCCAAAAACGTCTAGTTCTCAATACCATTTACAATGTTTGGGGTTTACACTGGCCCACAGCCACCAAAAAAGGCTATTGCCGAGATGAACCAAGAGGAACAGGCCGAAGAAGGTGCCAAACAGATGATTGCCTTCATGCAATCATGTCCTGGGAAGACTGCTATGGCAGGTGTATCCGGGTTTGGTTTGGGTGGTTTCTTTGGGTTGTTCATGGCATCCATGGCGTACGATGTGCCGGTAGGTACAGATGCTGTGAAACACATCAGTGAGTTGCCGTTCAAACAACAAATGAAGTTACAATTTACTGATATGGGAAGAAGAGCATGGTCTTCGGCAAAAAATTTTGGGTACATTGGTTTAGTGTATTCTGGGGTGGAATGTTCCATCGAAAGCTTGAGAGCAAAACATGATATTTACAACGGGGTTACTGCTGGGTGTATCACTGGGGCAGGGTTGTCCATCAAGGCTGGTCCTCAAGCTGCTGCCCTCGGTTGTGCTGGGTTTGCGGCGTTTTCCGTAGCTATCGACATGTATTTGAGTAGCGATGCTGCCAAACCACCCAAGAATGACTACGACGATTAAATGAGTATGCTGATTTTGTATGAGTATCGGCATTTCCTTGTATATTATTATTTGTAAATAGGATAGAATACAGTATTTTACATCGAAGGTAATATAGTACAGGCTGATGGCACCAGAACAGCATGATTCTTCTGATCAACAGATTTTGGTTTGTGTCCCATCAGCAGAAATAATAGCAATAATCGTACTTCAAATCTGAAACTAGTAGTCCTGAAATAAGGATCAAAAAGATTGACCCCACGAGAACAAAGAACCTGATGTCGATGGGGAGTTTTCGCAGCTGCAACTTTTGTAATCTTTCCATCTCGTCAAATATGTTACTATCATTAGATGCAAGGTGAATGCCAGTTGACTCTTCTGGCTGATCAAGAAGTTTGCTTTTTAGGTCCTCCAACTGTAATTGTCTTTCCAATATTTGTTGCTCGAGTTGAGCAATTGCTTGGTTGCGGGTTTCATTTGACTGTTCTATCTGAGCGTGAGTCTTCCTATATATCTGCTGCAATTCATGGTCAATGTTGTCAATGTTTTGTGTTATCTCGTCACCACATACCGTAGCCAAATGACGCAATCCCGACTCGATCTGGGTGAAATACGAATCAAAATTACTTTTCACCAACGTCGTGTCGTCAAACAGTTTATCGTGAATCGATTCGATTGCGCTTGATGTGAAATTTTTCCCATCGTCATGTCGTATCTCGGGTGTTTCTCGCAACTTGATGTGGATTGGGGGAGTTCTCTCCAACTTTATGGGTCGAATTGGTGCAAACGAGGAATTGTCTGGTTCAGACACACTTCTTCCCAGCGTGCGCTTGTACGGTAACGGTAATGGATCCCCAAGATCCACCTTTCTATTCATTTACTCCACTGTCTCTGCGTGAACCAATTTCAAGACCAGTTTGTAAACAATTGAAGCGTGTTTTATATCACGTGACAATGTCATAAGACAAAAAAAACATGTCCGACACCATTGGATTTGCGACAATAATAATTGAAGGTGAAACCTCCCAGTGGCCGCAACACCCTAAAAATGACAACCGATATTGGCGACAACTGGCAGGCTCCAGGGAGAATCGCCACGGGGACACGACTAATCAAGCAAGATGCTAAATCTAAATAAGTCATGATGGTGGTTAACATGCATTAAAGCCGATACTCCAATAATAGCAATACATGCGAAACAGCACCACGGTTAATTTACGTTTCAGATGATGACCCAACCAGTGGTATTTGTTTTCGAGGCTTACATAGGAGAATACAAAAAATTTGTGCTTGCTCATGAGAATGAAGGTGAAACAACAAATGGGCCAATAGATCGGCAACTATGAGACAGATGACGATTTGAACATCGCGTGACGTAACAACAAGTACCTGGCATTGTTGAATATGGTTCAATAACTGCAGGTTCACGATCTTAAGATCTGAACAAAGCAATAGTGCATCACGCGATGGATTTGAGTATTCATATTTTGTAAACATCACGTCGAAATGCATTGTTGTGCGCGTAGATTCTAGACCCTTTTTGTGGGGAATGGTAGTGCTTGATTATATACATTACCTAAGTTCATGCAACGCAACTAGCCAAGCATCGCTAAGGCAATGTTTGACCATGCACAAGTGGTGTAGAATTACCAGGAGTGAAGAAAAGAGCAGGGTTTAGACGATATCGACGACTGAGCATTTGTTTATGTTGTATTAGGAATGTTCGTATGCTGTGGACGGTGCATACGGTGCATACAATGTATGCACTACAAACTCTCAATGCACTACGCACACTGCACCGTACCCCATTCGGATGGTGTAGCCGGTGCAAGGTTTCACCTGCTATATATAAAGTGGCAGGCAGCTAAGTGGGTAAAATTTTGGTTGTTTTCAGCAGTATATATCATATTAGAGGTGTGAACTAGAGCTTGCGTTTTGCGTGATAGAGTCAAAGTGGGGGTTGATAGTTTTATAGTCCCTGGTATTGTTCCGTGATTTACTTATTGTGACCAGCACTTGTCCCAACATGAAGGGGTTTGATATTGAAAAGCAAACTACAAATAGTAGAGCCTCGTGCATTCGCTTTGTGTACATGTTTATAACATTATGTTGTTGTATGGGATATGTCTTGAGTGCTTTGTTCAGTGCACCACCACCAGCAATCCCCAACAACAGCCTTGTACAGTCAAAGACATACACAGCAGCACCCACTGCAAAGGAAGCATTGATGGAAATATTATCGGTGCATCCTATAATTGTACTTGAAGACAACGAATCGGGCAAATTGTCGAGCTTGTTTGCCAACTTGAACATTATTCCAGAACCAAAGTATGTCAACTTGCAAATCCATCCCCGTTCAGAAGAAATCATCACCTACTTGAAAAACTTTGAGAATCATGTCAACGGTGATAACGATTTTCCCAGATTGTTCATTGGGGGAAACCCTATTGCCAACTATAACCACTTGATGTCTTTGAACTCGAATGGCCACTTGCCTTCCTTTTTGAGAGCTAATGGAGCAAGCAAAATCAGGGTGGCATCCAAAACAGTTCCACCTCAAGTTAGTTTAGCTCTCAGAACCCAACTTTGATGCCGTAACGATAATGATAAAATGATGCCAGGACGAAACAGATGTGTATAGTAATATTTGCTTCACGATTAGATTGTAGACAAGATAACGGAGTGACCCTCAAGTTCAGGTTTGTGTTATATGGTTTATACAAGCTCGTGCAACAGAATACAGCAGACTTTGTTGAAAAGGTGCAAAAATTTTCAAAACAAATTGATACTGCTAGACTGTAACTTGGTTTTAGGCCACTTGATGATACGTATTCACCAGGGAGAGTGCTTTCGAGCTACAAAACCTGCTGTCTAAACCACCACACATCACTTCATCAGACTGATTAACCACTGGTTTGCACTATTCTAGGTGAGATCCCATAAACAAACCACTTATATGTAAACAAGTCTTTCAATATTCAACGTTGTATAGCCCACACCTTCGGATCGTGACTGTCGTCCCGTCTGATGAGTCCAAATCATTGGTAGTAAACTGTGTATCAGCCTGAAATCAGTACTTGGTGCCAAGTTCGACAAAGTCTGGCCGGCACCTAGGGAGTGAGGCTGGCACGTTGCGTGAGGCTAGCACGAGAACGGCGCCAAATACGACAATCACACGGTGGTAGCATCGTGCAACCAGACATGGTAGCACGTGGATATCGTTAATCGTCCCAAGCTACAAAAGTATTGTTTAACGGCACCATCTCCTTTTCGGTAACACTTTGGCATGACATGGCATGGCAGTGACTTCAGGCTCTGCTTAGGTTTCCTAGTGGGTATAGCGGTGCTATTTTCCGTAGTGAATCGCTACACCAATGGTCCCACCGGGTCTGTCCACTTTGAACTCTTTTCTTTACAAGACCAAGAGGCAGCCGATTTGCAACGTTTGGGATTGACACCCAAACACTCCGTCAAGGTCCATACCGAGCAGGGTACATGGGTGATCCGAGGACGATTCTTGCACATCACCGACATTCATCCCGACCCTTACTACAAGGCTGGTAGTAGCACCGACAGGATGTGCCACAAGGGCAAAGGAGAAGCATCCAAGTATGGAGATGCCATTTTGGGTTGTGACTCCCCCATGGAATTGATGTACGACACATTGGATTGGATCAAGCATAATCTCAAGGACAAAATCGACTTTGTCGTATGGACTGGAGATAATGTCCGTCATGACAACGACAGAAACTATCCAAGATCAGAGATGCACATTTTCGACATGAACGAAAAAGTTAGTGACACTCTCTACGGTATTTTCCGAAACAACGATTCTTCTGACCCAAGACAAATGGACGTGGACTTGGTACCTTCACTTGGAAATAACGATGTATACCCCCATAACTTGTATGCCCCAGGACCAACCTTGCAAACGCGAGAGATGTATCGAATCTGGAGAAATTTCATTCCCGAATCGCAACTTCATTTGTTTAACAAAGGAGCTTACTTCTTCCAGGAAGTGATCCCCAACCAATTAGCAGTACTTTCCATCAATACATTGTACTTATTCCAGTCAAATCCATTAGTCGACAATTGTGACTCGAAGAAGCAATCGGGGTACAAGTTGTTTGAGTGGTTGGGATACGTTTTGAAGGAGATGCGGGCCCGAAATATGAAGGTGTGGTTAAGTGGACATGTGCCACCCAATGAGAAGAATTACGATATTTCATGCTTGCGGAAGTATATTTTGTGGTCTCACGAGTATAGAGATGTCATAATTGGAGGATTATTTGGCCACATGAACATCGATCATTTTATTCCATTGGACAGTGTAGCTGCGTACAAATCTCTTCACAAGGATTATGGAGACGTGTTTCAGGATACTTCTCGCCAGTTTTTGAATGACGAATACGACTCCGATAGCGATGATGATGATGATGATGACGAGGAAATAGACGCATTAGGATCATCGGATTACTGGCATGTTTTCAACCAAAATTACGATCAAGATTTCTTGAGGATCAAGGGTGGTGTTCCTCAAAATAAAGTCAGATACATGTCATCCTTAAGAGAAACATTGTATGCCAAAATCAAAGGAAAGAAGAAATCAGGCGTGTATAGCGAACGGTACGCAATTGCCAATGTGGCAGCATCAGTTATCCCCACTTTCAATCCTGGGCTTCGAGTCTACGAGTATAACATCAGTACTTTACACAACACCCCCACCATCAGGTTTGCTCCCTGGACTCAATTTTTTGACGGGTTAAACAAGTTGTTTGAGGAGGATCACCACGATCATGACGATGAAGAAATTAGAGATGTTGTGGCGTTGAAAAAGGATAAAACGTTTCCTCCTAAAATGCCAACGAATTTAGCTCCGGGACCAGGATATATCCCACAAACGTTTACACCAGAAAGATACATCCAATACTATCTTGACTTAGAAGGTGTGAACTCTGGTGCTAAACCATTCGGGTACGAAATAGAGTACAGTACCGACGACAAGTTGATAGGAATGAAATCACTTGTAGTCGACGAATGGATCAAGTATGGTAGAAGTCTAGCGAAGCCAATCAAGAAGAATAAGAAGAACAAAAAGAAGAAGAAAAAGAAGAACAAGAAGAACAAGACAAAGAAGGGAGAAAAAGACTCCGAATACGAAAAGTTCATGGCTGATATGTGGAACAATTACCTCAAGAACTCTTTTGTCAGCAGTGGTTACGAAAACAAAGGTTACGGTTAAATAGCATAAAGATTAGAAAATACAATAAACACAAGTAGATGCATTGAATATAATGTAGTGAACCAGCCGCTAAGGTTGTACTAGTTGGCTAAATGTAGATGTATCGTGTATTTCTTCGCGAGGCTAGGAAATGATTAAATCTTACTTGGTGTAAAAATCAATAGCGAAAAATCAAAAAGATTTATTGAGAAACGATTCTTTATCAGGTGTCCCCTCGTACTAAACAAGTTGGCATCATCGCGAACGTGTTGAAGGCTCCATATACTCGATTCTAGTTTCTTCATGTAGACCAGGGGCCCAAGCCCTATTTTTAACCTTTTCACGTGACATGCATTTTTCAGATTTCCAGTTTTGTGTAACGCGGAAATTTTTCGTTGTGGTATCACCATGGTGAAAAATGAAATTTTTTCTCCAATATAGTATTTGAAAGAATTAACTAAAGGCATTAAATTCCTAACGTCAAACAAGTCGAAATGGGTGCTACTAGAGAAAAAAAAGTTGAATACTTCTCTAAATTGAGAGAATTATTAGAAGAATACAAGTCTATCTTCGTTGTTGGTGTTGACAATGTTTCTTCCCAACAAATGCACGAAGTTAGAAAATCCTTGAGAGGTGAAGGTGTTGTCTTGATGGGTAAGAACACCATGGTCAGAAGAGCTTTAAGAGGTTTCTTAGCTGACTTGCCAGAATTCGAAAAATTGTTACCTTTCGTCAAGGGTAACGTTGGTTTCGTTTTCACCAACGGTGAATTGAAGACCATCAGAGACACCATCATCTCCAATGTTGTCGCTGCTCCAGCCAGAGCTGGTGCCATCGCTCCAAAGGATGTCTGGATTCCAGCTGGTAACACCGGTATGGAACCAGGTAAGACCTCTTTCTTCCAAGCTTTAGGTGTTCCAACCAAGATTGCCAGAGGTACCATTGAAATTGTTTCCGATGTTAAAGTTGTTGAAGAAAATGCCAAGGTTGGTCCATCCGAAGCCACTTTATTGAACATGTTGAACATTTCTCCTTTCACCTACGGTTTAACTATCACCCAAGTTTACGACAATGGTCAAGTTTTCCCATCCTCCATCTTGGACATCACTGATGACGAATTAGTTGGTCACTTCGTCTCTGCCATCAACACCATTGCTTCCGTCTCCTTGGCTGTTGGTTACCCAACCTTACCATCCGTTGGTCACTCCGTTGTTAACCACTATAAGAACGTCTTAGCTTTATCTGTTGCCACTGACTACACCTTCGAAGGTTCTGAAGCCATCAAGGACAGATTAGCTAACCCAGAAGCTTACGCCGCAGCTGCTCCAGCTGCTGCTGCTGGTTCTTCTGCTGCTGCCGCTGAAGAAGCTGCTCCAGAAGAAGAAGAAGAATCCGATGACGACATGGGTATGGGTTTATTCGATTAAACACTTTAAATAGTTAGTTAGTCATAATAAAACCAAATTCTTTTGATTGTTATTTGTAGGAAATTGTAGAATTTATTTTGTGCCGACGCTGCACACAAACGCACAAACAGATTTTTGCAGCCAAAATTGCAACTTTGCAACCACAGACTATGGATAGAGAATTGAAGTCCTCAAGCTCAACACAGACGACTGAGCTAACTGTGTTCAGTGGCCATGTTTGTACCCGTAGTGCTGAACGCAAAATCTCTACAAATCTTGGTGTTTTGCAATCCATTCTTAATCTTCAGCAACCGTTAGATCCTTCGACATTCCAGGCAGTGGAAAGAATATTGTTTTTGTTAAAAGAGTCATTCCAATTATCGCAGACAAACCAGGTGTTTGATGTAGTTGAGCTTTTTCTCACTAGTGAAAGACTCCACAGAATGGTGAAGATTGTGTCATCATGCATTTTTTTGGCTGCAAACTCGCTTGCTGCGACCTACGATATTACAAGCAGCATCGACTTGGCAACATTGATTTATACCTGGTCTGGTGTATTCAAGTACCAAGCTAAGTTACCAGAGAGAACCACTATTTCCTTGATCTTGAGCTTGGTAAGGTTGTTGATCTCCGGCTCCAAATACGCTATGGTCTACAAATTGATAAACACAGTGTTGAGGTACTGTAATCCGACTTTGGGAATCTTTCGGGCTTTCCGGTCGACTATGTTGAAACATTTGAGTTTGGACTTATCCATTGAATTATTCTCGGTGCTTGCTTCCAACTTTGCACAAGCAATCTCACGGTTTCGTGCCCACCACATGTCTCAAATCTTGCAATGCTTCAAAACAATTCTTGATATTATTGAATCTAAGCTGTCGAAGAGCTTTTCGAATAATGAATCTTTCAATGGATTGATTGCAATCTACGAAGCTATTTATGTTCATACACTAGATTTGGACCAACCCCGAATGATCAAAAATAATGTTTCGTAACCGCATCCCAATAGATTTGCCTTGTCACACCTGCCTGATGAATTGTAACTGCTGGGTTTGAATAGAACTCCAATTTGCATTCAGAATCATGTTGGCTGGAAAACTAAAGCAGGTAGTACTGACAGAAATACACGATCCGGGTCGAATCCAAGTAATTGTTAGTTCAGTTCATAGGTCATTTTAGGTAATTGAGGAACACATTCAATTTTGTTAAGTGATTTACACTTGCTTTTTAGGCTTATATCGTATACTCGGAAACTCATATATAGTAAACGTAACTTACTTTTCATAAACAGTCGATAACACAATAGTATCAACAAACTTGTCTAGATTGTCTGTGGAAACACATGGCCAGATTACTTGGAAGTATCAACAACATATCTTCCGACAATTTGACCCTTTTCCATTTCTTCGTAGATCCTTGGAAGTTCAGATAAACCAGCCATGTGGATTGGGTAATCAATCAAGCCTCTGGTGAAGAAGTCAATAGCTTCAGCGGAATCAGCTCTGTTACCAACGTAAGAACCTCTAATGTCAATTGACTTGACAATAGTGTTCAAAACATTAGCCTTGATGGTTGCATCTGGTGGTAAACCAACTAAGACAACGGTACCCTTGGTTCTGACATAGTCCAAAGATTGTTGCATGGCTGCGGGAGAAACCGACACATTAACGACACCGTGAGCACCACCATCAGTGATCTTTTGGACTTCGGCGACGACATCCTTAGTCTTGGTGAAGTCGACAAAAGCTTCAGCACCCAATTTCTTAGCGTTGGCACCTTTTTCGTCACCACCATCGATACCGACAACTCTGTAACCCATAGCCCTGGCGTATTGGATAGCCAAAGAACCTAAACCACCACCGGCACCAGAAATAGCAACCCATTGACCAGCCTTAAGATTGGCAGTCTTCAATGCCTTGTAAACGGTGATACCAGCACACAAGATTGGAGCAACTTTGGCTAAATCGGTTCCTGGAGGAATTCTGGCAGCTTGAACTGCATCAGCCGTGGCGTATTGTTGGAAAGACCCATCGTGGGTGTAACCAGACAAATCAGCCGTAGCACAATTTGATTCGTTCGTGTTTTGACAATGCTCACAAGACATGCACGAAGAGTTAAGCCACTTAATCCCAGCATAATCACCAATCTTCCATCCTTTGACGTTTTCCCCCATTGCTACCACAACCCCAGCACCTTCGTGACCCCCAACTAATGGCAACTTGGTTGGAATTGGCCAGTCACCTTTCCATGCGTGCAAATCGGTGTGACAAACACCAGAGTACTTGACATTGATCAACAACTCGTTGGACTTTGGTGTAGGAACTGGAATATCCTTGTATTCCAATGGACCGTTGGAAGATTCGAAAATGATAGCCTTCTGAGTCTTTGGGATTTGGTATGATGCAAACCGGTAAAATGACACTGGAGAATTAAAAGCTTGAGACCTTAATGGCAACCTAATACTGGTCCGTGAAATAACTGCTGTTCTTAACATTGTGAATACAAGTGTACTTGTTTATGATGATGGTGCAAAAACTGACATGGGTAGCGATCCTCTTCTATATATATGGCAAATCTGGGGTAATGCCAAACTCCAACTTGGTGGAGTTTAGGGGAAATACGCCAAGCATGACGTTGGTTGTGTATGCTTCTCCACGCTTACTTTGGTTGCATGTTAACATTTTTTCCCTTCGTGAGTCAAGATCTCCACATACTAAACTCCGATGATGCATGCGCACCCAATCGTTTGACGTTCGTTTTGGCTCATTCTTTCGTGACGCCTATTGTTTTGACCTACATTAACAGTAAATATTTTTGTGTACGTCGGGTTTTATAGGTGTCTACACTTGATGCAACGTAGGGCTGATCATGAAATTTGACCATAAAGAGTCAAAGTTTTATCTGTGTTCCCTATCACCCACCATGGAGCCCTTCGTGTGTAGGTAGGGGCCGACAACAGTACGAATGAATGCTACGATATGCTGCACACACCGTTACCTATCAGCGACAACGGTATGTGACTAAAACCCGACAACTCGGACTTATGCCTCGTCAGCGGGGTTACACACAGCATCGTTGCAAACAGCGATGCTTAAGGACGAGACTCAAAAGTTCAAGAATTACCAGTTCCGTAGATTCGATTGGGTAAGCAAGGCGTGGTGATGCTTTCCCCGTTGAAAATTGGAGATGGATGCTAAACTACGAAACATATTTGGGAAATCTATATTTGGAACTCTTATGTGGCCCAACGGAGCCACTTGCGCTGGACGGCCTTTTTTGGGAGATACACCCATTTGCACCCAAGTAGTTTCTCTATTATCGTATCGTATTTACGGTATTATCGTAATACCGGACCCACCCAAAACTTTCTCTCACTTTATCTCCTGATGGAACACGTTTCTGTCTGGACTCGGTTTTACCCATCAATTGTCTAAAATTCCCTCCAGATTGCCAGTTCCAGACTCAGTTTGTTTGACATTTGCAACTGCCACCCCAATGTGTCTCATTTTATGCTGCGTCATGTTGCCCCTACGCCAACGCTAGTCGCACAAAAACACCTCTAATCGGTTCGTTCAGCCCTACCCTTGTCACGAATTCATTGGATGTGGTTGGTCTTGTTAATCGTAGCATTAATATACGATAATATATACAATATTATATACAAGTTCATGGTCGATACATTCCGTCTTCAGTACAGTTTTCTGTCTCTTAATCACAACTACTTGCATGCATCAACATTGTCGTCTTCGGAAGGTAAAATGACTGGTGGCCTGGTGGCCTGAAAGTTGCCGGTTTTCGTATGGCCCTTCGGTTCGGCGGTTGTGCCATTAACGTAGAGTAAAATCGCTCATCTCCGTCTGTACAATTGTCTTTGTTCTTCGTGAACAGTCTTGATATCATTGACAATAGGTTTTTCAACCACTTGCGACAATTTCGATGGCTTTGGCCAGTCTTCTGGCAATAACCCTGCCTTCTTGAATAAAAATTGCACTCTGTCAGAAACATCAGCACCAACACCTAGCCAGTATTTGGATCTGTTGAAATCAAGTTGGATGTCCTTGAATGGTTTTACTCCTACCGCCTTTTCTTCGGGAGTTAATGGTACTGGCACCGGATTGTAAGTACCAATCACCTCGATGGGCATCTTGTCTCTGGCAACACCACGATTGGCGACAACAATGTTATAAACGGGACTGTGTTTTCTTCCAAAACGAGCCAACCGTATTCTTATAGGGCTCTTGGTCACTGCCGACATGTTCAGGTTGTGGGTTTCTGTGTCAAATTGTTGTAGTTACTTTCCAGTGGTTGTAGTGAAAAAATTTAATATGGTCGTGCCAAAAATAATTCGCTGGATTACCACCACACCGCGGTGTGGTTGCCGCGATACTCACCGAGCTCCTGGCGCGATTGCTTAAGAGCTCACGAATTTTTATCATTTTTACCATTTCACCAATTTATCTCTTTCTACATGGTTTAAAACTATTCCATAGAAGTTGTGGCATAAAGACCAGAATTTCATGCTAAAGTTTCAACGAAGCTCATGTAAAGCGAAAAGACGTTGCTTTTTGGCCATGGGAATTGTTGGTTTTTGAAATTCAGCTACACTAATTGGCTGCAAAATTTATCTATTGTACATATATAATGATTACCTTACCTAAAGCATGTTATGCCCGAAAAACCATTCAAAGTTTTCTTCTGGCTTTGAACTTTTGTTTTGGCTTTGAAATCTTGGAGTTCTTGGATTTGGTCAATGGTCTTTGCTTTGATGGTCTTTCAGGTTCATCTTCGTTATCTGACCAGTCTTCATCTTTAGTCTTTTTGAACTTCAACTTGTTCCTTTGACCTCTGACTGGAGCTTGCTTCACAGCATCCAAATAAGCATCAATACCAGATCCTTGAGTGTTGATTGGATCCTCGTCATCTTCATTTTCATTGAAAACAATCTTTCCGTTCTTGGTCTTGAAATCGGACTTGGCTACATCCTTCTTGCCAAATTTCTTGGGCTTGGAGGAAGAGATTTGTGCTAAGGTTTGACGATCCAACAAATTCATTGGTTCATCACCAGTTTCAAGAATATATTGTTCATCAGTTCTCTTGTTTTTTTTGGAATCATGTTCTTCTTCGTCTTCAGACTCGTCGGAATCATACAATGCTTCTTCATAAGCAGAAACAAACTTTCTTTCCGATGCTGCTTCGGATCCAGCAGCAGCTTCTTCTTGTTGCTTTCTCTTGGCTCTATTGGCAGACTTTCTGATGTTCACAATTAACTTTTTATCTTCTTCAGGAATTGCACCTTCGATTTCCTCGATTCCAAATCTTCTAATTAATCTTTCCAAAATATGCTTGACTTTTGATTTGAAATGTCCCTTGTGTTCATGAGACCATCTCATTAACTTGGAAAGTAATTCCTTCAAGTTGGATCTCACAATTTCTTCAGGTAAAGATAAAATCTCCACTTTGACAAACCCAATTGCAGATTTGGCAATTTCTCTAGAGTTATGAGTCAAGTATAATTCGATGGTTGAAGCCAATTCCAAAAGGACTTCGGTTGGCAATTCGTCTTTGTATTCATATACTAAACACGACACAGCCGTGATTGTAGCTGATATCATGTGGGGGGTTTCAGCAGCCAAACCAGCACTAACCATGGTAAAGAACTCCGTCAAAGAAGCCTCACCTGATGGCGTAGTTGGGTCGAATCCTGGAACTCTAGAGTTTTCAACCACACCACCTTCAGACATCTTCTTCCCCATTTTGATGAGAATTTGGTACGCCAACTCTCTTGACTTTTCATTCACATCTTTCGTTGACATGATTATTTCTTGCAAAATTGCTGGAATGAAATACAAATCACTCGATGGTAACAAATCCAACACCAACAACACGATGTTCAATCTGGCAGCTCTGGCCGAGTTGTGAGTAATTTGGGTGGTTTCGAGTAAGACTCTTTCAACCTCGCTGATAAATTTCACAATCGATGCTTTACCAAAATCGGTATCTGCCATTTTGGAAATGATTCTATATGATCTTTTTTGCATCAAAGAATTGTCTTTCAATGCAACAGTCATGGAGAAAATGGAGAAGAGGGCATTGTGAGAAGATTCAGGAACGTACTTTGCCATGGCTACGACAAGATCCATCATTGTCACACTCAAATTATTATCGTCCTTTTTAGTTGCTCCGGCTTCTTCATCCATGGCATTTTTCAATAATCCACACACTTTGTTGAAGGTGTTTTCCAAGTCGTCCTTAGGAATGACTTGCAAGTAGGCATCGATAGTTTCTAAAACAAAATGTCTAGAATCTGGGGACGTGGATGAAAAAACGTTAAACAACACCGACAAGAGATTGGATGCGATAGAGGCCAAGTACTCGACATTGCTCTTGGCTTCCAGGACAGGAAACTCCTCTTGCATCAATAAATCGTCAGCTAAAACTCCCTCGCTGTAGGCGAGGTTGGACTCCACCAATAATCTTAACCCATGGCAGATGGTACCTCTGAGACCGACGTTTGAATACATCAAGTTGGATAAGTAAGTAGCAAATTCTTCGTCAAACGCAGCTCTCAAATCTCTAGGCAAGTCACAAAAGTGTGGTAATAACGACCAGATCTGGTCAATGATGGTTTGAAAGATTTTATTATTCATGGATTCCTTGTTTGAAGATTCAGAAATCTTCTTTTCAAAGAAGTCAGCAGAAGGTAAAATGTCGGTTTTGAAGAACTTCAAGTCGGCAAATCTAACATTATCTCTCAATAATGGCAACAACCATGCTCTTCCTGGTTGAGAGCCACCAGACAAGTTCAAAGGTAAAACACTCAAAACTGCTTGTGGGCCCATTGACGAAATGCTTGAAGAGATAACATCCTCGGCCTCTTTGTTGAAAGCAAAGTTTTCTGCTTCATTAGTACGCCATTGACCTACAATTTCCAAAACACTCAAGAAATCTGGGTTGCAACGGGATCTAAACTTAATGATACAAGTGTTGACGAATTCAAGGATTTCTTTCGTTGCTGCTTGGTATTTGATGCTGAACAATTCTTTTTCAATGAACTCGGCGATGAAAGTAACAAATTCGTCCATGAGTTCGTAAACATCACCGGAAATACCATTTGTTTGTGAAGGCTGTAATAAATAGTTGTCTGGAATGGTTTGACTAACGATTGCAATTAAACATTGAGATGCAGAAATGTAGATGTTTTTGGAGTCAGAACCTAAAAATTCAGACACCGTTGGAATGGTGGTACTGAGCTTTTTGATACAATCCTCTGGTGCTAACGAGCTGTATCCTTCCAAAGCTTTGGCAACGACAGCTAACCACGAGGCCGCCAAATGAGTATCATTTATCGACGGTTTCAAATCGAAAATGATATTTAAGGCGATAGTGAACTTGTCAACATCGATTTCGTTTGACATTGACTTGAATAACCCTTCAAATGCGGTGAATGCTGACGATACCAAGAACTGGTCCGAAGTCTTGGAAATTTCCAATAAAGCATCGGCCAATGGTTCAATTTGATTGGATGGCCATGCGTTGGCTGCAGTGATACATCCAATCAACTGCAAGCAATGGATAGTTTGAGACACCAAATCTTTATTATTCTTCTGTTTTTTCGAGTCGGTGATTAAAGAATTCAACTTAGTTAATGTGATTTCACAAGCGACTGGTGCAGCAACGTGAGTGGGCAGAGGAGATGCTGGTGGATTGGACAAAATGATGCCTACCGCTTCTTGGGCTCTTTTTCTCACTTTAGGTCTTGGATCAACCGCCATTTGAAGTAAAATCAAAAAGGCTCTCTTGGGGGAAGTATTACCAGAAGAAGACCATTGTTTGTGGTCTTGTGCCAACAAAAGGCTTTGCAACGCTCCAATGGTAGATCTGATCAATGGAGCAGAATCAGATAACCCTGGAGCCAACTTGACTAAAATCTCTCCAAACCTCGATTTTAACAATGAATTGGGTGTAAATGGGAAAATGATGTCCAAAAAGTATGCGGTTGATGTGGCCAAAGTCTGGTCAATAATCTCATCATCGCGAATACATTGGTCTAATAATGACAAGAATGACACGAAATACGACACTGGAGACCGTTCATTGTGTTGTTCATCGATGTTCTCCTCCACAGCAGCCAAGATGATGGCCAAGTGCTTCTGGTTATCCAAATTGGATTTGATTTGCAACCTGATCTTGGCTAACTTTTCTTCCAACACAAGGGTGTCCACAGACAAACCGCCGTCGGGATTATTGTCGCTCATGGTTGCGTTGGTATTCGTTGGTCCTGATTTGCATTTGTAGACTTTTTCGCGATGAGGGCTTGTGGGATGAAAATTGCGATGCCATGGTAGCGCCGTGATACTTCTATATTTCTCGACATGAAGTCTGGGGAGACCCTGATCGAAGAGTACCACGGCGGTTTTGCAGTGGGTGGGAGATTTTTGCTATGGTGAAGATGTGGATGGTAGTTTCTGCTACGAAGAAAGTTCAATTTTACATTTTCTTTCAATAAATAAGACTATACATAGTGTCACTAGTTGTGCCTAGTAGCACAAGTGGTGTACGTTTGTACCAGATGGCTTTGAAGTGACGTAGCCAAAAGAGCAACTGGTCACCTCCACGCTTCTCATGCATCCAAGCTTAACTCTTCCAAAAGCAAATCAATCACCAGAATGTCGTTTTGTAGTTGCTCTACACAACTTCGGAGATGCTTTTCTTCCTCGTCAGACATGGGAGCAATGACTCCTTGAAACTCATCAACAGCATACTTTTTCGAGAGATAATACCGAATCTCATCTATCAACTCAATGGTGTCGGTTTCGTGTCTTTGCTTGATTTTTTTGGCACTTTCATCGATTAGCGAAAGCAATTGTAGTCTCTGTGGGTGGCTACGATGAATGTTACCAATGTTGAAGGCAATCATTTTTGTGACATGGCCCTCCAACTTGTCGTTTCGAGTTTCCCACGCTATGCGAAGCAAGTCGTAGGCATTGTACCCGATCTGGTCTTCCATGTGCAAGAACTGGTCCCAAGTGAACCCATTAAATCTCGACGTAATCTTAAGAGCACAGATTGTTTTCACTTGTTCCAACAATAACTCGTCTGCCTTGAAGAAGAGGTCGACCACGTCGCCCAACTCCAAATTCTTGATATCGTTACTGTATAAGAATTCGAGGATTAGCTCGGTGATCTTGCTGCTGCACTTGATGTTGATCACCGCAAGTGCTGGGGCGTTTTCGATGTGTCTGGCGACAATTTCAACGTTCCCTGTGGTTTCAGGGTGCTTGAATTGGGGAATTTCATATCTGTTCGAAAATATCCCCGATCTAAACATGTTGTCAAAGTATTCAGATCGTGAAATAATCATCTTATTCACAGGGTAGTATGTAATCGACTCCGTTTCGATATCAATAGCTGCCAAGATGATATCCGGTGCAGCTGAACACTGGAATAGTATTCTCTTCTGCTCGTCAGAAATATAGTCGTCCACCTTCACTTCTTCATACTCAATATCCTCTTGTAACCGCATGTACGATTGTATTTTGTTTTGGAAGATGGAATCGTACAAAAAGTCGCCAAGGTGCTGCTTGGCATTATCAACAAATTCCATCGCTATGTAGCTTTTCATCACCGACATTTCTTTGTTGGTTTTTGTGCTGTCCATCGATTCAATGGCTCCAGCCAAATCGTCCAACCCATACTGTCTTGCAACATCGTACAACTTGGTCATGATTTCACGAGACGAAAACGGTATGGAGTCTGTCCGGAGATATAGATAGTTGACTACTGCTTGAAATACCACGGGGTCAAGTTCGGAATCGAGTTTGACATCGGCCCTGCTCAGCATGTTTATCGTCAGAGCCGTCCATTCGTGAACCAACCTTTTCCTAAACCACGGGCTTCTGGCACTCAATAGAAACCGGTGCAACCTAAACGCTTTGAGAGGCTGGCTCATTACCCCATGCATGTGAGGAAAATACAATGCAATGTCTTTCAACTTCAACCCATCTGTGGTGCTTAAGAACGATGAAATATGGCCCACAAACGGCTGTGTGGTATCAACAGCAATGGTGTAATCATAGCTGAGCAACAAGTCCCTGATTTTGTCAGTCAAGGCAGAATAAACACACCTGGCCCCTTCAAATGTGTCCCTGTCACAAATAGCCCCCTTCATAAGCAATAGCTCCACAACCTCATAATGGCCGCACAAAGACAGAAGAATCAACGGCGAATAATCCCACTCGTCAACCTGGTTTAAATTGAGATTTGGAGTCTCGAGTAACTCGTCTACTTTGTCAATATGTCCCATACGGCACGCGTAGCACAACTCCTTAAATACTTTGTCGTTGTCACCCTGCGAAACCGTTGCCAGGGTGGTCTGGCCCCCGATTTTGATATCTGACGAGGTATTGATTTCCTTTTTCACCACTATTCCTTGAGATTCGCCATATCCGCCTGTCTCCAGCAATTCTGATCCTCTGTGGCCAATTCTGTTATTTGGCAATTCTATATCAGTTGTGGTTGCAGACGGCATCCGCGGCATGGACGCTACCAAAGTAGAACCGTGCTCGATGAGGCTTGTATCGTTGCCATCACACATGATACAGATACCTACAAGTTACAGCTTAGGCGCAACAGAATCACGATCGAGTGACAATTGAGTCAATTGAAGTCAGTCGAAACATTCGTCTTGAAAATCTCCAGAATCTTGATACTTTATAGTGCATACATGCATGCAGCCCATGCAGCTCCCCATAGAATGTCAAATATCACATTATTATGAAACTTCCAATTTTATTCGTATAATATTCGTTAGACGGTACTGCCTGCGCCTTCCGCGGGTATCATAATGCTATGAATGTCTCTGCCAGAAAGGTGTTGATAGAGAATTAGTGATTAGATATAAAAGTACATATAAATTGGTAAATTGTGGCTGTTTAAACCATAAGTTATTTTGGGCCAGAATCCGAAAAAAAAATTCACCCGGTGAATTCTATTCGTAAGAATTGATAAAGTATTTCAAAATGGTTTTCCTGAACTTACTAGGTTTTTTTGTTTTTGTTTTCGTTTTGCTTGCACTGTCTGATTTCCCACTTGCCTCGGTTTTTGACTGCGCTAATACCGCATCGCCGGTATCATGTGTTGAATATGCACCGTCCGGTATATCAACGGTATTGTTATAGTTGTGGATAGTGGCTTCGTTCTGAGGACCAACTGTGATTTGATGGTCGTAAGGCTGATACCTCGTATTTTCTTGTGACAACCGCGTACCCCCAGTCGCATAATTATTTAATTTGTGGGGAGACACTTCTGCGGTGGACACCACTTCCGAAGGAAGTGGTTCTGTATCTAACTCCGTGGTGTTGTTGCCAACGATTGGGTGTACGGGACGTCTAATGGTCGTGTCTTGTGTGAAACCACCATTATTGGTTGATTGTTCAATTTCCTTATCGATGTTTCCCACAGATCCCATTGGTGTTTTTTCTTGACGATTTGATAATGGTACTTCTGGAGCTGGGTCTTGAAGAATTTGTTCAAGACTCATACCGGTTCCATGATCAATATCGGAACTGGTAAGATCCGCATCGGGCTTGGCACGATTTACAATACTCGTAATTGCATCTTGTGCATAGTCAATTTCCTTTTGTGCATCATGGTTTTTATCTTGTTCCTTGATATACCTTATTACTTCGCTGGGGATTTCGCTGTCGTCTTGATACGCACTAGGTTCAACGGCCTTGGTAATACTTGGTGGTACTGGTGTTGTAGAACTTGGTGGAACCTGAGTTGTAGAACTTGGTGGAACCTGAGTTGTAGAACTTGGTGGTACTGGTGTTGTAGAAATTGGTGGTACCTGGGTTGTAGAACTTGCTGGTACCTCTGTTGATGTGCCATCATCTATGCCAGCTATGATACCATGATCGCCCTTGTCTTCCAACTCATGTGTTTGCAAAACATCACGTTGCAATTCATCTGTAGGTTCAACCTTCTCGCTATCCTTGACCTGACTTACATCATCATAGCCTTCATGAAGCTCATAGTCGCTCGAAAAACTTTCACCTTTAGTGAAAGTGTTTGTCGAATGCTCCCGATCCGATTCGCTATCAAGCTCAGCAAGTTGGGGCGTTTGAATATGCCCGATTTCTGTTGCACTTGAGAATTCTTCTGCAGCAGTTGGGAGTTCTCCGGTTGCACTTGGGAGTTCATCTGCTGCACTTTGGGATTCTTCTGGTAAGAATTCTTCTGTTGCACTGTGAAATTCTCTTCTTGCATTTGGAACTTCTTCTGTTGCAACAGCATCATGAATACTCCCGACATCAGGCACAATTGGTCGATTCACATTTCTGTCGGGAATTGAAATGTCTTTGTCATTAGCGATGGGTTCTATCGATTTATCAGACTCAAAAACTGTATCATCAACTTCATATGCTGCATTCGTCGTGTTTCCGTATGGCTCATTTAACTTGACATCGTGAGACACGGAACCGATGAACTGATCTCTTAACAGAGGGCTCTCAATAGTAGGAATCTTTGCATTGGGAAGTTGTCCATCAAGCTCGGATAGAGCTTGATCATTTGAATCGGGAATATTTTCCTTCAACGGTTCCTGGTTATGTTCACTACTTCTTGTCACCTCTGGTTCGTAGCGTGGTTCTGATTCCTGATTACCTACCAATGGAGCCGCTTGTACCGCATCAGGTTCTATGCGCTGTCTTTGATAACTGTTGGTCAATTCCGATGATGCTGCTGCCGCAGCTCCAACACCAGCACCAACTAAAGCACCTACAGATATGTCTCTATGTGAAGATGCTTGAGGGTTATCAACTTTTGGAGCATACTCCTGTCGAGTTGGTACAGCCTCCCTTTGTCTGCTAGCGTCAGGATTTGCTGGAAATGAATTGAAATTACGTGATTCGTTCTTCGTAACTGGAGGCGACCTGGTATCAACCTGTACAGGTGGTTCCAAATGTGCTGGTCCTTTAAACCCACGTTCTTCAACAGCAGGTGACGCGAGTACAGTATCAAATTTGCCTTGTCCATGTTCAAGTTCAGCAGGTGGATTGCTTGACACATCAAGTGGGGCTGAAATTTGGGGACTTTCTTGATCAACTTCCGAGGATCTCCGTCTTCCAAAAAACCCGAACTTTTTCTTGTTAGCCTTTTTGTTCTCCTTTTCGGCAATTTTCGCATCCTTACGAGCTTGTTTTTCTGCCAATTCAGCTTCCCTTTTAGCAAGTTTATCTGCTTGTTCTTCTTCTTTCTGGATCTGTTTCCTGATTCTTTCATCTTGTTTCACTCTGTCATGGTGGCTTGTTGCTTTGGGAATTTGCGCATCTCTCAATGAATGGCCAGCAAATGATTTGTAATGGTTTTCGTAATTGTAGTCTTTAAAAGGAATTCCCTGGTCGTCAACTTTCTCTAATGCGGTCAGGAGACGGTCCTGTTTAGGAGAAGCACCAAATGGCAATGATAATATTTTCGGAGATGACTTTGTCTTTGCAGCCGGTAATTGTTCAGGCACCTGCTCTGGTGCCCTATCGCCGTAAACTTTCTTGTAAGCTGCTTGCATGGCCGCAGCGTAGAAATCCGCATCTGGAGCACGAGATTTGGGTGAAGGATGGGGTTGCTCACTTTGCTGCTGACGAAGGTAAAGATTTTGTTCTGGTGGGGCTTGATGTTGATTTCTCAGTTCAATTGTAATGGTTTCGACTTCATCTTTGAATTGGATAGATCCTGGAGGTGAGCCCATACTTCCTTTCCCTGAAGATCTTGTCAAGTTCTTGTAAGGGTGAAGAACTGGGGAAGAAGGTGATAATGTGTTACTGTTGGTGTAGTTGCCGTTATCCACTGGAACGTCATCAAAATTAGGTCTCTGGGTATTCTTCAAAATAGACCTTTTGGGCTTTTGTGATGAAGTATTGGACGTAATAGAATTAACGTGCTCTGACTTGTTAAGTGGTTGGTCATGAAGCACTGGTTGCAATTTAGGAGAGTCCGGTATTTGAGACGAATTTGTGTTTGCGTGATAATTGTCAGTTGGTTGGGTTGTAGGAGGTGAAGGTGGGTGGTATGAGGGATGGCCAGTGTTCAAGTGTAAATTATCGTCCATATAATTGTAGTCAAAGTCTTGCAAGTCTTCGTCAATTTTCGAAAGATTGACTGCGTTCGAATGATGATTTGAGTTCGAGAGCAACGAATTGGTCCGCAAGCTATTTGACCGAGAATTTGATCGACTGATATTTTTCGTTGTGGTTTCGATGATGTTGGACCCATCGGCCAAAGTCTTTATAGTTTTTGTGGTAATCGACTGGGTTCTGCCCTGAGAGTCGACGATTTTGGTTGTTTTCGTGGTGATGATAAAGTCATCTGGATCCAAATCGTCATGGTGCGACTGTTGCTTGTGGACCAATTGGGGTTTGTTGGTCAAACTGTTGTATCTTCGAGGAACTGGCCCGGTGTGATACGATGGTTTGGGATTGTAAGTGTAGGTTTTCAACGAGTTTGTTCTTGCGGACCCCGTTAGACTCGTAGTTCTGGCGTCTTGACGTGGTGGTGCTTGCGTGCCCCCATGTCTCGACATTGCAGCGGCAGCGGCGGCCCCGGCACCCCGGATGTCGGCACTAGACATAGACTGACTTATGGATGGTACAGACAGTTGCTGGCCATACCGACTGAGTTCTTCGTGATACTTTGCAAAACCCCCTTGATAAGAAGATCTCTAAATTCGGTTAGTAGGCATAAAAATAGACATCAAGTCATCACCAAACATGCATACCTTTCTTGAAAATAGGCCCACCATTATGATTGATAGAATAGACGGTTAAAAAAACAATAAATTTTTTGGTACATGTAAAGTTTACAGCAATCAATAATCATCGTCACGTACTGTGTAATTCCATGTTTTGAAATTCGTGGTAAACGTCAAGCCTAATCGGGAAGGATTAAGCCTGCATAAACAGAACTAACGGCCATGGGAAAGGGTTTGTCTACGATGGTGGTGACGATACGTTCAAAGTGGAATAAAATACGGCAGGAGGCTACTGGGGCAAGCCGTTTATTCCGCGCCAGTCAAATGTTGCCTGTAAGAGAAGGATTATATTATCAGAGGCTAAGTTTGTCGTGGTCAGATGTTTCTATGTACGTATTGTAGACAGGCACATGAAATGGATACTATACATTCCTGGGGAGACTCGCTACTGTGGCTGATGAGCGTGTAGTTTCGTGGTAGAGTAGCGGGGATACGCCAACGGGGTCTTGAAGTAGTAAGTTGCCCACTACAGGTTGCTAGTGGTACCTTTTGATTGTTACCATCATCTGGAACTGTACATTGTATGAGACCATGATGTCGGACTACTGTTACAAATGGTTGCACGGAGCCTGGCTCGAAGGTCACGCAGCAGACCATTTCATGCAAAGCGATAAGCTCTCCTATGTATCCGCCGATAGTGATTCCACAAATAAACTCCAGTAGTAGCTTGATAAAATGGAGGTATTTTCAACACAGTACCGATTACTCCAGTGCGCCCGTAGTTCGAGCCACATAATCGGATGACAACGGTTGAAAGTCGCACCTATGGAGTACAGTATAGACTTCAACTGAACTACGGTGGATTCTGACCCAGGTCTCTGCACTACTGCACTACTAAGCTTCCTTGAAGCCATCCATGCCCATCTTAGTCATAAATGTCATAAACCCGCACGTTGTCATAAAAGTCGCACAATTGAATTTGTGTCCTGCCACCGGCTATTACTAATGCCGGCTCTACGTAATTTCTCTTTAGCTGTCATGAGACCGTCTGGCGGCAAGTCGGACAACGGTATGTGTTCATTGCAATCTGACAGTTTTTCCCTCACTTTGTAATGTCGTGGTGTGCCACATTGCCACTTTTGTCATGATGACAAATGCTTAGTGATTTTTAGTAAAATGGTAAAATGTATTTGACATCAACAATAGTGATTGATAAATATAAAAACACACTCTGTATGACACGATGAATGCCTTACTCGATGGCTTTACTCGTTAATTCTGTGTGGTTGATTCCTCTTGTGGTTTCAATTTTCGTATTTTACTTGAATCCAAAGACTACGTCGCCAATAATGCCAGTCAAGTTAATTCCTAATCCGTCTCCATTTCCGGCCTATTTCATCAGTCATGGTGGTCCTACTTTTATGTATTATAAATTAGGGTCCGATGGTGGTGAGGGTGCTGCGTCCACAATTAAGAAATTGGGCACGAAAATTACCAATGTTTTGAAGCCAGACTATATTGTCGTTATATCAGCTCATTGGCAATCGGCAAAATCAAATTTGATTGAGATTTCGGTGCCAAAAGGCAGCCAAGTGCAAAATGACTTAATCTATGATTTCTATGGGTTTCCTAATTACATGTACAAGGAAGTGTTCAAAACGAAAAACTCGTTAGAAATTGCCAGTTCAATCAAGGATTTGCTACAAACAAACGGGTTCTCGTCAAACCTCACCCAACGAGGAATCGACCATGGTGTGTGGGTCCCATTTAAAGTAGCATTTACAAACCACAACCAGTTGTCTGGAGGTACACCACCTGAGTCGTGGGATATTGATATCCCCATCATTCAAGTATCATTGACTTCAGACGCAACCGATTTCGATACCCACTACAAATTGGGTAAGGTGTTGAATCAATTACGTGCTAACAAACTCTTGCAAAAATCAACGGGCAAGCACTTATCAGGTATGATAATTACCTCAGGCATGTCAGTTCACAACTTGCGCGATTTAGGAAGATCAATGCAAAGAGGTGTAGAAATGCCGTACGTCAAACCATTCAATAAGTTGTTGACTACGACATTGATCGAACACCAAAGTGACAGGTTGCTTGGGTTGAACACAATTTTGAAGAAGTACAGAAATTTATTGTACGATGCTCACCCTACCCTTGAACATTTTGTTCCTATCGTAGTAGCCAGTGGTATTGCTGAAGACAGCAAAGAGACGGTAAAGGAATTGTATAACGCGGCGGAAATGAGTTTGGGTTGGGGGATATACCAGTTTGGTGTTGATCCCAAACTTTGATTGTATTGGTAATTAGAAATATGCAAATGTCCCACTTTTGAGTAGTAGCATCTATGCCACCAATGTAGCCGAAATGGGTTAAAACCTTCAAGTTTCATTCTCCAACCGCACTTTGTAAAATGGGAAATACGCGATGTTCAAATGCTACCACTCTATCATCTTTCTCTTGCTCCGCCAGTTATCTACACATCAAAACTGTAAATCTGTGAATTAATGCAATTATAAATGTTTTACAATAAGCTGTTATGATAATGAGTAACAAGCGTACGGCTTGCTAAATAGGTATCCAGACCAAACATCCACAACCTAGCCTTGGGTTAACCATAGTCTATTGATAGCCTAATGGCTCTCTTTTCGGAACTAACAAACATATCAACCACTCTCGGCTTAGTTCTTTAATAAAGCGTTCAAAGCATCAGCAATGCCCTTTTCATCCAACCCTTCTAATTGGGATTTGACTTCTTTTCCCTTCTCGAATCTAGCAGTCAAACTAGGTGGAACCCCATAGCTTTCTCTGATCAAAATCGGAATTTGTGACTTGGTGGATGTCTTCAAGTTGGCGTAGTTAGAGGTTAAAAACTTTCTTAATGGAACTGAAGCCTCCCCAGTTTGGGACAAGTGGAATCTTAACTCTTTCAAGGCGGTTGGAATGACAAATTTTGACATTTTTTATTTTAAGTCGTCTCACTCTCGTTGGTCCTTCGTTTCTATTACTCTTTTAGTTTACCTACAATTTGGTTGGTGAGAATTTTCAAAAAATGATCACGTGTTCATAGGCATGTGATTACTTTTTGATCCCGAAAAAAAAATCTTGTCACATTTTTGTCAAAAAGGAGGGCGCTACCGTGACTACATGCACATTTGCAACCGTTAATCATGAATTTAAAAGTATAAAGCAACTATTTTGGTACGTCCGGAGCATTGCATGCATGTGGAAGAGAAAAATAGAATCATGCTCCAGTAAGATTGGTTAAGGACTTTTTCGTAGCCAAACGGCCGCGGTTCAGAGGTATATCGCCTGGAACGATGGTTTCAGGGTCCTGAACAATTTCAGGCATACCTGATGCAATTGATCTAGAGACTGCTTCAATGCACAACAACGCTGACATTCCATCGTCCGCAGTGCATGAGGGAATTTCGATCCCATGTATGATATTTATGAAATGCTGGAGTTGAAGATCAAATGGTAATTTGGAGTATAATGTCTTGGTTCGATCGTCAACTAGTGGTTCTCTGATAATGGGATGTAGCCACGAGTTTTCATCATCTGTCCTAGCCAGGGGCTGATGGAAAAGGTTCATGTCGGGCATTGATAGTGTGCCTTTTGTCCCAAATATCCTATATACCCCTTGTAGATCATCATTGAATGGAATGGTGGGGTTTTCTCCTGTGCCCGATTCGAAGTTGAAGGGGGATGTGACATTGTCGCTGCAAATAAATGTCCCGGAAATGCCACTTTTGAACTTGAGAGTCAATACTGCTCCTTCATCTGCGTCGTAATTTCTATGTTTGTTCAAAAGTTCGGCATAAATTTGGTGAATAGGGCCAAACAAGTATTGCAAAATGTCCAAGTCATGGACCAAGTTAATCATCAATGCACCTCCACCCTGGGATTGTTCAGTTCTCCATTTACCAATCTGGAAATACGTATCTGGTTTTCGCAAAGTCCAAGTGCCTTGAACTGCAATGACGTCACCTAGCTTTTTCAAGTTGCGTTTTGTCTCAACAACATATGCATTGAATCTACGATGGTGGCCCACCAACAACTGAACATTTTGCATTTGACAGTAGTGTTTCAATGCTTTGCATTCTTGGGGGCTGGACCCTAAAGGTTTCTCAACTAAGAGGTTAATGCCATGGTAGGCCAACTCAGCAGCTACCTTCATATGGGTGTGATTTGGCGTACATACGATAGCACCATGAGGGTAGTTAAGTGATTTTTTATCACAATAGTGAATCATCTCATCAATGGTATAGAAATGCATGGCCAGGAATTTTTTCGCAACCAACTCGGACTTGGCTAACGGATCTATCACAGCGAAAAGGGTTGCGTTTGGGTTCTCAGCAACATGAGTACAGTGACGTGGCCCAATGAGACCAGCACCCACCACCACGATATTAACTACTGGAAACTTTGTCATCGCAAAATTCACGAATTGTGGGGTTGTTGTTTTCAATTACTATGGCAACCACAATGCAAAAGGTTGTTAGTTATGGACAAGCGAAAGAAGGATTGTAACTTTTGATCTTTTTCAAAACCAGCTTAAAAGTGTCCACAGATGCAACTATGACAAAACAAGAGTGTCAAATGATGAAGCATAAAAATTTTTCTTCCCCAGGTGAAAATTTTGGAGGAAAGAGCACATCAGGGAAGACAACATTTCACGCACAAAAGAAATTTTTCCGGCTACCGGTACAGGGCCGAAATGTCTCAATGCGGTAATTTGGCCTTGTCTTAACCGCGCTAAACCTATACCGTCAAACACACACGAGAGAGTACATACTTAAACATATGCAACTGGCGAATTAGCAAACCGAGTCCAAATTGGCACCAGTTCACTGTAACAAGGCTGGGAAAATACCCAAATTCGTAGCCACGGCAGGGATTCAACTCTGTGCCTACACACAGGGTGGAGTCTTCACAACAAACATGATATTCTACAACATCACACAAATACGTCATTTGAACACTCTTGGATATGTCATTTGAAATAAACTGGGACAAATTGATTGAGGACAATGAGATCAATGATGCCATTAAGGAATTTTTAGACTGTCAGTTCAAAACTATTCAACTTCCATCATACATTGCTGACCTTTCAGTAACTGCCTTCAGCCTTGGTGAAACTCCACCTGAGGTGACGATACGACATATCGGAGATCCACTTGAATCCTTCTACGAAGAGGATGGTCAGTTCACTCCGGCAAAGCCCCCTGTCAATACCTACCATTCTAGTGATGACGACGACGACGATTCTGTCGACGTGACTGGCCCTCATGATGATGGTGGTTTGTCGATGATTGCTGAAGTTTCCCATATCAATGCTGCATCAGTAGCAAACCCACAACCGTTTTTGAAACCATCGTTGTCTCCTCGTCCTCCCGGCCCAAATTCGCTGAATAGGTCGAGAACCTCGTCAGATTCGATTCTGATGCTCATTGGCAATCCTGGACTTAACTACTTGCAAAATTACAACATGAACAATTTGGTTGGTTTTGTGAAACAAGAAGGCGACAATTGTTCAACAAATAATAGCCATGCCAATCTTAACGGAAGAGATACCCCTCTTGATATCTTGAAGTCTACCGACTATAAATTGAAAATTTCAAAACAACAAGCTACCACTCGGAGTGAAAATGACATCCAGTTTATTGTTGAAATCAACTACGTTGGTAACCTCCAATTGGAGGTCACGGTGAACCTCCTAGTGAACTATCCATCGCCAAATTTCATTTCCTTACCGATAAAATTACACATCACTGACTTGGTGATTCACTCAATAGCTGCCATCGCATATTTGAAAAATGGGGTATACTTTTCATTTTTGTGTGACGTTGACGACTCAGGCACGGAGTTTTTTACCGGCAGCGGCGAAGGGACATCGTCGTCAGGAGGCAACTTCGTGGATTACATAAACGGACCAAATATTCGAGAAAGAATCGATATCATCAAGAAAATAAAAATCGAGTCGGAAATAGGTGAGGTAGAGAACAACATTTTGCGAAACGTGGGGAAAGTCGAGCGATTCTTGACGGATCAATTGCGCAAGATCTTGAGAGACGAGATTGCTTGGCCCAGTTGGGTGTGTTTCGACTTGAACGAAGATGACGCGGACGACTCAGATGAGATATGAAGATCGGAATGAAATGGTTCTTGGCTTTTGAGTTGGGTGTAATGATCTGTAAATAGTACAAAACTCAACGCAACCCTGGGTATTTAACTAGACCAATAGAATAACTCTTTGGTTACAAATGACAGAATATTAAGCAAAAATGCCAGAGTAATTGTTTAGACAAAAATGGCAGAGTAACTGTATAATAGAAAAATGACTCTTCACGTTTACCGTACTTCTTGTTTCTTGTTTGGTTCATAAAATCATGCTAGTTCAGAATATCTATTTAAATATTTTGCGGCAATGCGAAATCATTTCAAATATAATCCACTTCTTTCAACCAAAGTGACCTAGAAATGTCGTCAATTAACGAATTGGTCCTGAGATTCCAATTCAATCACATTCTCAATAGTGATCCACAAACAAAATCTGCGGCTTTGTCGGGTGAAATTGACGGAAATCAAGCCATTGTCACCATTGAAAAGGCTCATTTTGTTATAGACAAAAACAACTTTGACATAAAAAACCTCATTGACAATGTATTGACTATAAACAACAACGACATCTACTACTGGTCAAATGCTACCTTGGTGCAAGACTTGCAAAACTCCCCTGGTTGTAAGTTGAATTTAATCTATCCTGCCACAGACACTCACATTCGGAAATACTCGAGTCAACGTCATCATTATGTGTTGGAAACTCCAGAAATGTACCAAGAATTGGTTGTTCCGTATATTGCGTCCATGAAAGGCGACAGAATCAAGTGGGTTTACAACATCTTGTTTCATGGTAAGGAATCAGAAACGTTTGTTCACCAAGATAAACACCCCACCACGGGGTATGTGTTGTTGCCTGATATGAAGTGGGACAAAATCAATATGGAGACGTTGTACTTGACATGTATTGTCAATCGCACGGATATTTCTTCAATCCGTGATTTGAACAAGTCTCATTTGGAATGGTTAGTCAAACTTCAACGTGAGATTAGAACTATAGTTGCTTCCAAGTACCCAGTACAACCAGACCAATTGAGGATATTTGTGCACTATCACCCATCATACTACCATTTCCATATTCACGTCGTCAACATAAACCATCCAGGTTTGGGGAATGGCATTGCTGCTGGCAAAGCCATTCTTCTTGATGAGGTGATTGAAACCCTCAAATTAGTTGGGGACTACAAAAACCGCAGCTTGGGATACTTGCTTGGAGAAAACCATGGACTTTGGGAGATCGTCCGAGAGAAACACTTCGCAAATCTGAAACAAGGTTGATGCCCTTCATTAAACGATATCTATTGAAATATAATTTACAAAACTAATCTACATTAATAATTGAATTCATTGCTGGACGATTTCACTGCCATTCGTGCCATGCGTAACATTTTCGACTTGGAATCTTCCTTCTTTTTCTTCGAGGCTCCCGATTCGTCTCCCCCAACCGATTTTCCTAGTTTCTTTGGTGTTTCTCTCAACCCAAAGCTTTTGGCAAGATGGCCCAAATGTAAAGTTTTGACGTTGAAATAAATTCTTTCCGAAGATAAATGGGTGGCGTAGGCTCTGATATGAGAAGTGAATGCTCGTACGGCTTTGTCGTGCATTCGTGAGTCTTCAAGAAGCCATCTTTCAACATCCAAGTGCCATGTGGTGGCATAAATGTCCCATTTTCCTTCCTTCTTCTTGGGATCCACTTTACCCTTCTTTTCTGACTTTTCTGGTTGGGTGTTTTCTTCACTTTGGCCAAATCCTTTCTTTAAGATGTCTTCATATGGAACAATCCGAAGACTTCCCTTCTTCGGGTGGACGACATTAAGCTTACCTTCGACATACCCTTCCTCGATACCAGGCAACAAAAACAACGTGGCAGAACCTTCTTTACCCACTCTGGCAGATCTACCGATTCTATGCAAATGGTCGTTGATGGTGAATGGAGGGTCGTACTCGATGACCGTGGAGATATTAGGCATGTCCAACCCTCTTGCGGCAACATCAGTACAGAACAAAATCGAATGGCTTGCTTGGCTTTTCATGAAAGAACTTAAGGTGGCAGCACGAACAGGTTGAGTCAATCCCCCGTGAAGTTTGAACAAAACAGTATCATCTCCCACCAATGGTGCAGTCGTTTCGCCTGTTGCGTCTTCATTTTCTTCCTCGGTATTGGATTCAACCACCTCTGTTTTTCCAGTATCTTCGTTCTTGACCTTTTTGAGTGATTTTCCTTCTCTAGTATACACATCGAAATGATAATCTACCGAATCCGAACAAGAAAAAAACACAATTGTCTTTGTGTTTGATGATTTGTCGTGGATTTCGTTGGTGATGTTTTTCAACATGGCACTTAAAGTAACAAGTCTAAGTTTCGGAGGGATCACAACAATGTTTTGCGTTAATTGATCGGGTGCAGTTTGGACGTTGTCCATTGAGTCATCGGGAATTATCGAACTATCCTTTGTGTCTACCGTTATCATTTGTGGGTTGTTCAAAATGATACTCCCTAACTTTTGAACATTGTTTTGTACGGTAGCAGAACAGAGAAGATTGACTCGCTTACTAGGTAATCCTGGCCATTGATACATTTTGTCCATCACCTTTGACGAACGGGAAATCTGGTCGGTGATCTTGGTGATTGTTTCTTCAAAACCTAATTCCACTAACTTATCACCTTCATCCAAGATTAACCATCTCAATTGGCTGGTATCCAACGATGTAGTGTTTTCCATATGGTCAGCAAGTCTTCCTGGAGTGGCTACCAAAATGTTGACTCCCTTTCTGATTCTTGCTTTTTCCGACTTTTTCTTTTCACCACCAATCACAATACCAGGAACGATATGATGATAACAACGAACTAAAGTTTCCAACACCCCATAGATTTGGGTGGCCAATTCACGTGTGGGAGTGAGAATGATTGCAAAAAGTCCAGAATCCCGATTGATTTTGTTCTCTTGTTCCATCATTAACTTGTGCATAATTGGTAATAAAAAAGATAACGTTTTACCCGACCCTGTCTGAGCTTTGATGAACAAGTCTTTCTCGTGTGATATCATATTAGGGATCACTAACTGTTGCACTTTAGTTGGGTTTTTGAACCGCAAATGGTCGGTCAAATGCGTCACTAGCTTGTCATTTAACCCCAATCCAGAGAACGAATTGGTATCGATAGGAGCATTAGATGCCATGTGGTTCGTCTCCCCGGACCCGGTAGTTGGAACTAACTGTCTGGCAGTATCGTTGGATGTAAACAAGGATGACACATACGAGTCACCTTTTCCCCCACTAGCCCCTCTGGTTTCAGCAAACTTGAACCGTTTGGAAGATTGCTCATCGTGTCTTGATGGTGCCAGGACATTGGACCCACTGGTGGCTTCACTAGTGGCTTTGACCTTGATATCTTTGATCACTGACTTGTTGACACCTGTAGCTGCTCCATCATCCTTCCTTTTTCTGCCTCTTCCTTGAAGGCTCAACTGAAGCTTTCTACGATCTTTCCACTTTCCCCCAACAACTTTCGATGCTGACCGCTTGGGGGCCACATTGTCTGAAACAGAGAAATTCAAAAGCAACCCGTCATCGTCGTTGTTCATCGTGTCGGTGCCTCGAATTGTCGCTCAAGTGAAAGTATGGAAAATTATCATTTCTACAAATGGAAACCCCGAAACTTGATGCGATGAGGTCACGTGAATTTCTTCAATTGTTTTATTTACTATACAATTACCACGAGAACAAGACCCATTGGAGCACCATGGGGCCGGGATATCGTGGTGTCTATGGTGGAGCGATGCTCATTGCACTGGTACTACGGTACTTTTTTGGAACGAACTATTTTGCAAAATTCATGGTTCAAATCGTTCTACGATGCCTCAAGGGAATTATTGGAATGTATGGAGTTTACTGGATCAACTTGGCAATGTATTCTTGGAGGTTTGACGTTGGTTGCAACTCTATGGAGTCTGCTGACGTTGTCAATTCGTGTTTCACAGACTGCACGACGTCCGAGGTGGTTTTCTTCCATTGTAAGCCCGACCACTGCTCATCTTCAAACTTCTTGATGTGTTTCAATGCCTCACCAAGAGCCCCGTTGTGTCCCCCCTCGGGATTAAGCATTTGGGTGTTAGGTTTGGCGACCGATTGTAAGATCTGGACGTTTGCCTGTTTGTGGTCGTCGTTCTCGGCTCTTTTCTGCGCATAATTCAAATTGTCCACCTCGTCAACATATTTGAATTGGGGTCTCAACTGGCCAGTACCATCGACAGGCACCAATACCACTTTCTTCTTGGTGCTATCATTTTCGTCATACACTACTTGACCAACATACATCCCTTCTTCGGTGTGGTTCATGACTCCGTCCAAGGATTGGTCAGCGATGGACTCGCCCCAGTCTTCGACTTTTGTTTCGTTGAAAAATTTCGTGGTATCTAGTGGTACTTTCACTTGGAGGTAGTTAGATTGTAGTTTCATTGAACACTTGTATGTTCCCTCAGACAACGGTCTAGTTTTTGGTCTACCAGGATATTGTAGTATGTGCAACTTCTGACTAGGCTGTGGAACCGTGCTTAACACGAGGGGGATGGAATCAATTATGGGATCATCGTCCTCCACCAGTGGTTGTTCCAACGCCTCGTGGAATTGTGATGAGGTGTCGGAGTCAGATGCGTTCATCTCCTCGTCTTCTTCTACAAATAACTTCGACATCAGTAGCTGCTTCTGGGTGCGTCCAGGTGTGTCCGTTTCCTTCGTTTGGTTCTGGTGTAGTTTGTAGCACTTTGTATAACAAAAAAAAATTCCTCAACTGTGCACAATGCGTTCCACCACGCCCGACCCCTGCCCACACTTACCGCGACCGCTACTGGTGACACACCCCGCTGGGTCCACTGGCGCTACCATGTGCACCGCCAAACATAACTACTCTTCTCTCTTCCATTAACATGAGATGATGACTCTAAACAGCTATTTCTAACCACCCACGGCTAGCTGAACAGTCATATCGTATACAGATACGCCATTCTCCACACCAAGAAGCTGCTGTATATATTTACGTTGGTTGGAGCACTATTCTGCAAAGTTAAGGTTGGAGTTACCCACAGCATTCTTGCCCATCTACCATGAGTTCATTTGATATAAAAGAAACGTATCTTCGATTCTTGGAAGAAGACACGGAAATGACCATGCCGATTGCGGCAATCGAGTCGTTGGTCACGATGTTGAGAATCAAGCAACCCGCCACGTCGTCAGAGTTGATCAATTTAGTCAAGTCCAACATCGAGATTTTAAAGTCTTCAATTCGAAATGCGGTGTCACTTTCAGCAGGGTGTGATTTGTTCATGAGATTTGTCCTCAGAAACACAAACTTGTATTCTGATTGGGAATCATGCAAGAAGAACTTGGTGGAAAACGGAGAATTGTTTGTTCAAAGAGCCAAAGACTCGAGAAACAAATCAGCAGAATTTGGTTTACCATTCATAAAGGACGATGACATTATTTTGGTGCATTCTTTTTCGAGAGCCGTTCTTCAGTTGTTGTACAAGGCTAAAAAGGAGAAGTTTGTTCGATTCAGAGTGGTGGTTACTGAAGCCAGACCCACTGGAAAGGGTCACAAGATGGCCAAATTGTTACGAGAAGCAGACATCCCCGTGGAGGTGATTGTTGATTCTGCCGTGGGATACGTGATTCACAAGATCGACAAGATTTTGGTTGGTGCAGAAGGGGTTGCTGAATCGGGAGGAATAATAAACCATATAGGATCGTACCAAATTGGGTGTTTGGCGAAGATTAACAATAAGCCGTTTTACGTGGTTACAGAATCACATAAGTTCGTCAGATTGTTCCCGTTGGCACCAAACGATTTGCCCAACCAGTTTTCTATCGAGTCTCTCGAGCTAGAACAAGACGACGTTGATTCATTGAAAAACCAGGTCATCGACTTTACTCCTCACGAGTACATCACGGCCTTGATCACCGACTTGGGGGTGTTGACTCCATCGGCCGTTTCTGAAGAGTTGATCAAAGTGTGGTATGATTAAAAGTATTTAGTTAGTTATATCATATCATCATTTATGGGGTAATTGTGTAGAGTTAGTCGTATATAATGCTTCGTAATTGTTCTTCTAATGAGTGTAGACAGTAAACATCGCCATTCTCCGTTCGGTCCACTTCAACACATTCGATTTGTTTCGAGTGTAGCATGTTAAGGTCCACGGGAATGTTGGGGTTCTTCATGTAAACCAAATGGGTGACGACGTTCTTCCATTGAAGATTTGACGTAACTTCGGTTGACACTTTTGATTTCTCGAGAGAGTACATCGCCAGCTCGAAAATCACTCTGATGAAGTCAGCTGCCGTCATTCCAGACGTTTCTCGATCGGTGCATCCATTCAAGATAAGTATCTTCTTCTTGGGGTTTGTTGTATTGGTGAAATCGCCAGCTATGGCCTTTCCAATGTTACGTAAGATCACTACAGGGATGATACTCGTCATTAAAGAACCAATCGAGTATATCAACACGTCGGAGTTTGAAATGGACGAGCTTGCTCGAGAATGGGCAATGGGACATATTTCTTCACCGTATGGCGATATATAGAAGATTCTTTTGATGGGAGACAACAATGGCTGGATGTGTTCTGACTTACTGAAATGCAATTGGGATTTTCTCAAATCGGGATGGGTGTATTGGGGCACATTGCCTGCTTCTTCGTCTTCTGACTCGGTTTCGATATCAGAAATAAACGAGGAAATGCTGTTTTGATTGTCGTCGTCAGGCAACACGAGCTGGGAGAGTCGGGTAGGGGCATTGAAGTAATCGTGCACGGCTGAAGGATCATCATTTGATGCGTTTGGGGGTGCTTCCATGGGCGTTGAAGGACGCGTATTTACTATGGGTGGAGGGTATGGCCGGTCTATTTTGTGATGAGCCGTGTCTGACGGATGAGAGATTTGTGATTGTCCCGTTATGATCAACCCATTTTGGAGCAAGGCCGATATATGATACGAGAAGTTGGTATTGACACAAGGAAGAACCTCGATATTTGCGTCTATGTTGGTCAATTTGACAAACAATTCGATGGCTGAGTCCAACGACCCGATGAATAATCGTATGCCCGTAAGAAACAAGTTGCCGACGTTTGCCAATTCGTACCTGAATTGCCTTCTAGTTCCGTTTGCCGTGAAGTGGAATTTTGACCGTTTCAATAGTTCTGTGTGGACGTGAATCAAAAACGCCCGGATTATCTCCTTGGTGGCGGGATTAATGTCGTGCCACACGGGGTGGGTTCCGTCAACAATTTCGTTCCACTGATTCTTGGCTGTGGCAGGGTTGGATGAAAGTCTAAAACTAAGCAATTGGCGAAGATTTCTATGCGATTCTGGAATTAGTCTTGTCAATCGTGACCGCAAGTCACCAATGGCTGGTCCTCCGATCACTCTGATCAACTCCGACGTCGATCCTCCGTTATCAGAAATAGGAATAATGTACGATATCTTGGTGGATATTGATTGGAATAGTGTCACGAGCTCGTTGGTGGCAGTTCCCCCACTAATAATGCTGATGGCTATATCGCTCATGATGAAGCGGTTGGATGTTTGCAGTTGTCACACGCGAATCAAACAACAACGATACAATAATAACTTCTGGGCGGTAAATGGGTGCGAAACTAATGCGTGGAGAAATTTGTTTGTGTTACCAATAAAGAAATCAGCCGTGGCGAAGATGCATGGGTTGTGGAATTACCATTACTGGTATGGCTGAGTGGAGTGGGTCAGTAGAGCTCTTTTTCAATATTGGCACGATGTGTTATGTGATGTGGTAATTTGTTGGTAAGCGTAGGAAACACTACTAGTGTCTTGTTCTGATTAGTGGTGTTGCACAATGTACGGATTGAGTTAGCGATAAAAGATGCAATAGTTTGTTTTTATGAACTTGTTCTTTTTCAAATTGCGAAAGAAATCGCGGTTTGGTGTGTCACTGTGGCTTGGCTAGAGCACCTTTACATCAAAGTTGATGCACCAATCTGTCAACTTGGCGAAATGTTTTTCAGGCTACTGGTGTACAACTTCAAAGCAAGACTAATAGTCACTTGAAGATTGTGTTTTTTGCGCTGTTTCAATCACAATCATCGGTTTTGGCCAGAGTTGGTGCGTCTATGTCCTGTTCTCTGGCAAATGATTTTTACGACAGTGGCCTCTCTATACTGCTTTGATGAATTGGACGCTCTTGGCTTGAATTACTTGAATTACATGTGGCTGCAAAAAGATGTACTTTTTGTAAAGTCTCGACAGATTCTATTTACCTCATTATAGTTATGAGTGTTTCACAATGCAGCTCCAGTGTCTCTTTTGTTTGTAGAAGCTGGTTTTCCGCTTCTCACGATCCGTGCTTCACCGTAAGTTTGCCGCACCATCATTGTGCAATCACTCTTACTAAGTTGGAGGTAATAGCCAATTCGGTCTCAGTTGATGTATCGTGTACGTTTCCTCGCACTCCAGGAAGCTGCTAGTGAACGTACATGCGGTTTTGGGTGCAAAATCACTGATACCGACAAGGTCTGGTCTTAAGTGGCTTTCTGCTCAAATTAGGGGTAGTTGCAGTGGTGTTCCCTCTGCTGTGCCAAGTCTTGTTTTCTGTCCAAGTGGTGTTTGTCAACATACAAATCCCACTCCAAAAATACCATGAGCATGGAATTTGGCCATAGACTCGATAAAATTAACTTACTCAGCACAAACGCACAACCTACAACGCTCCTATGTCGTTCCCGAAGTGAACACTTATGAACTTCATTGGCCCAAAAGAATTTTGCGGCACTAACTCATCCTACAAACCATGACAAACACTTTATTTTGCGTCCAAGTCCCTCAATTACATCAATTCTGACCATTTCTTTGTTGCTTTCCATTCCCTTACATCACACTACATCTTGTGATTGCCGTCGCAAATGAAATGATTGCTAAATCTGCCAGTCATAGTGAACACGTGATTCACGTGATGCCCACCAAATCTTAGGGCTGCATAGATTTTTCCAAAAATATTTTCTAGGAAAATTTTGGAAATTTTCATTTCTATAGTATGCAATTATTTAGTGGAAAAAAATTTTCAGATAGTTTAAGAATTTACTTCTTTTAAATTACTATCAAGGTTAATAAGCACAATGGCTGATCAAGAAGTTTTAGTTTTGAAAGGTACCTTAGAGGGCCACAACGGTTGGGTTACTTCCTTAGCCACCACCCCAGCTCATCCAGACTTATTGTTATCTGGTTCTAGAGATAAAACTTTGATCACTTGGAAATTGACTCCTGGTGAAGACAACCAATATGGTGTTCCAAAGAAATCTTTCAAAGGTCACTCTCACATTGTTCAAGATGTTACCATCTCTGCTGACGGTGCTTACGCTTTGTCTGCTTCTTGGGATAAGACCTTGAGATTGTGGGACTTGGAATCTGGTGAATGTACCAAGAGATTCGTTGGTCACACCGGGGATGTTTTATCCGTTTCTATTGCCAAAAACTTGAGACAAATTGTTTCTGCTTCTAGAGATAAGACCGTCAAAGTCTGGAATACCATTGGTGAATGTATGACCACCTTGAAGGGTCACGACGATTGGGTTTCTGCCGTCAGAATCTCCCCATCCGACAACTCTGCCACTGTTATTTCCGCTTCTTGGGATAAAACCGTTAAGGTATGTTAATTTTCTTTCTTTTTTGTTCATTTGACAATCGGGCTACTTTTTCAGTACTTGTGATCTATATGATGATTTTTTTATTTGCTACTTCAGACATTGCTCGCCAGCTTTGAATGAGACATATTTTTATCACCAAGATCGCTGATGATCATATTTATTTATCTAGTTGCCGATTTTGTTCATTTCTCTGCAAACATTGTTACTAACTTACTAGTCTTGGGATTTATTAAACTACAAAGTCAACGCTGACTTTATTGGTCACACCGGTTACATTTCTTGTATCACCTTGTCCCCAGATGGATCATTATGTGCTTCTGCTGGTAAAGATGGTGTCATCATCTTATGGGACTTGAACTCAAACATCACCTTATACACCTTGAACGCTAACTCTGAAGTTCACGCTTTAGCTTTCTCTCCAAACAGATACTGGTTAGCTGCTGCTACCACCTCTGGAATCAAGATTTTCAAATTGCAAGAAAGAACTTTATTAGATGAATTGAAACCAGAATTCTCCGTCGGTGCTAAGGCTAAAGATCCAGAAGCTATTTCTTTAGCTTGGTCCGCTGATGGTCAAAACTTATTCGCTGGTTACACTGACAACAAGATCAGAGTCTGGCAAGTCATGACTTCATCCGCTTAATTTTAATTATCTTAGAATTATTTAGGTATGAATTTAATTTAATAAAAACGTGTAAATTATATGCTGTGGTTATTAACACTATGTATGTCCTGGTGATTCAACATTGTAGTTGATTATATCTGTCTATTCAAACAAGTACACTTTCCCACTGGCACTTCCTCCAACAACCCAATTGTGGGTTGGGTGCAAGCCACACACGGCTGGCACCGCTCCCACCGATTCGTTTAAATGGCCAATAATCTTACCCTCCTGGTCATAAATATCCAAGCCTCTGTTCATGTTGGCAATGACAAACTTTTGCACCCCGTCTTTTGGTGATATCTGCCATTTTGATTTTAAAATGGAAACCCATCTTCCTGTTTGACAATTGTGCCTGATTTTATTCATTGGAACGAGGTTTTGCAAAGGTAACTCACTTGGGTCCTGCTGCTTAGTTTTCTTTGAGTTTGAAGAATTGGCAACGTAGTCTGCTTTCCAATCATTGACAAGTGGTAGTTCGTGAGTTCCATTCAAATCAAAAACATAAATATGATCGTCGTAACCGTTGCATACTAGCCGGTTTTCGTGATTCCAATCAACTCCTGAAATTGAGAGTCTTGAAGTGAATCCGCCATACAAATGAGGTGACACTTGGTCGTCGTATTCCGACCATTTGCTGTTGGTCTTGTTGATTTTCCTCAAGTCCCAAATTCGCAACGATCTATCGAGCGATGCGGTTGCAATTTGGTACGATCGGTTGGGGTTTATGCTAAACGAGCCAATCTTTTTATCGTGCAACCGAACTAGGTGTTTTTTGTCGACATTGGTGAATTTCGTTCTCGTATCATATTGGTAAAAGTTTCCTGACAACGTTGTCATGTACAAAACGTGGGGATTGTCGTAGCACAAGTTTATGTCAGACACTCCTAAGGGATAGTCATCGGTCTCGTAGGGATCATTTAGGTATGCCACTTCGGTAGAATCCAATTTGTGTAAGTCCAACATTCGAACTGATCCATCGTACGAGCTAGTCAAAATCTTGGATGGAGTTGATGGCGGAGTGAGGATTCTTGAAATCGATTTTCCATGCGGTTTCAATATCGAGATAGCGGGAATCTCATCGGGGGTAGTGGCATCAACTGCCCATATCCCCACATCCCCCGTAGTATCTCCTCCCACCACCACCCTGTCTTTGGTATCAGGATGAAAGCTAATGGAGGTGATTCTGTTGTGAGTAATTTTGATATCCAACGGGTCGAATTTTTGATAAATTGAGAGGTTGTCAAACTCTTTTCTCTTTGCTTGTAAATCCTTATCGGAGTACTCTTTTGTCGACTTCTTTATGAGATCATAGAAATCTCCAGCGGAGAATTTCTGTCCCAAATTCAGTAAAAGCTCCAAAACTTTGGACTGTTCTGTGGTATCGATGTCATCATCACCATTTTCGGAATCTTCTTGCTTGACAGGGCGGGGGGAATCCTCAGTTTTCACGGAATTTTCATGGGAACCGGCTCCAATAACTTTGCTCTCAAAAACCAAATTTCCCAGTTTTTTGTCTGTGATCAAATCAATCAACTTGAAGTCGCCAAACAACCTGGTAGACTTTAACTTCTCCAACTGTTTCTTTTTCTCGAGCAATTCCTGTTCCTGTTGCTGTATTCTCTGGAATTCTTCGGGGTTCTCCTGCTCGGTTTTGATGCCGGCAATCCTTCTCGACTTTCTAGAAGGGGCTTGAGGTTCCCTTTTCACGGGTCTCGATTTGGTGGCACGCTTCTTACGCGTGGTATTGACGGTGGTGGTGACTTCTTGCTTGATGGATTCATTTAACGATTCAAGATCCAATTGTCGTAAGAGCTCCTTGTTTCGCTGGATATTCTCTTGTCTTTGTTTTTCAAACTCTGATAACGTCATAGTCTGCCACTGTAAACTGACTTGGGTGAAATTTTGCAGCAACTTTGCTGTGATTGTAGTTAATGATCTGGCACGGCATAAAAGTCGTGGTCTAAAAAATACCACGCGACAGGTCTACACTCCACAACGCGTGGCGAGAAACTACTGCGACTACTGCGACACAATCGCATTTCTACTGCAAAGTGCGTCTGTGTTAGAACGAACAGAGGCATGTTAAACCACAAAGTTGACATATTTGGTCTCGAGAGTCGGACCCAACTCTAACTTTATTCTCACCACAATGCGGCTTGTTCTTCCGCTATGGATTATTAAAATAAACACATCTGTTAGCTGCTCGTAGGAACTTTTCTCAACTATACTTCTATCCAGATACCAACCGTAGAACATCACCACACAAGTACAAGCTTCCGCAAACCACAACTTTTCGGGTGTCTCCATTGAGTCGGTACTCGTTAACGTGGTGAAACACTCCAGTAATATCGTTCTCTATTACTACAGGATCAACCTCTGCGAACTTTGCTGCTTGCTTATGAAGCTCTTCCACGTCATAACTTTTGACCCACGGCATGTTATGTGGTGGGGAGAAATTCGTCACAACAATTGTATCGGTAGGTTTATTGATGATGTGCTTGAGTAAATTCTCTACCGATTTGCTCTTTGTCAAGGCTATGACGAAAATGATTCCTGATTCGTCACGGTATGATTTCAAGTATTTTCCCAACTCGATAGCTGCGCTTTCATTGTGAGCACCATCGAGCAAGATTGGCAAGTTTACTGACGGAATTGTCAATTTTTGTAATCTTCCTGGCCATTCTGTACCCGCAATCCCATGCTCGATGGTGTCGTTCGTGATAGAATCTGGAAAGTATGGCGATACGAGGGAAATGATCTTCAATGCAATAGAAAGATTCTGCACTTGGTAATCACCTGCTAATGGTGACAATTGGATATACTGCTTACTTTCGTCACCAGCCAAGTACAATGAAGCATGGGCTTTTTCTGCCAGTTTGGTGATTGTATCAATCACCTCAGCCACATTGGTGCTGTCAACCACACAAGGGACGTTATTCTTGATGATGCCCGCCTTTTCGGACGCAATCTCAGAGAGGGTGTTTCCCAATAAGCTCTCGTGGTCCATGCCGATTTTAGTGATCCCCGTTGCGATGACTCCCGAGGGGTTTTTGCTGTGCTCAACATCGTCAAATAGATCATCATGAAACACTTCAAATTCCGAGGGAACATCGACGGTAGTGCTATATGGATGGAGCACATTGGTTGCGTCCAATCTACCTCCGACGCCAACTTCGATGATCGCCAATTCGATCTTTTCCAACTGAAAGATTTTGAATGCGGTTATCGTCAATAGCTCGAATTCAGTACAGCCAATGTTGTACTTTTCGTTCAAGTGTAAGATCCAATCGTTGACCTTGTTGAACTTGGAGACGGGATACGTCTTGTTGTTGATGGCGATGCAATCGTTGTAGTATTTGAGATGCGGTGATGTGAACTTGCCGTTGGAAATCGATGACCGGGTCAAGATCGATGACAAGTACGCAACAGTTGATCCTTTGCCATTAGTGCCGGCAATGTGGATCGACTTGAAACAGGTTTGGGGGTTGTTGATGTGATTGAGCAACCGCGCTACTCGACTTAGTCCAAGGTCAATCGGCATCGTTGAGTACAATACAGCCCGCGCAGTTTTGTTTGTCTGATTACTTTATTTGTCACCAGGTGCGATGCATCAGTTATGGTATATAATCAACGTATCATTGTTTTGCGTCAATTGATATTTGGTTGCAACTAATGAATTACTGTGATATCATTGGTGTGTAAGTACTGGTTTGTGGACCAAGTAGGTAGAGAATAAGATGGTCGAGCCTATGGGTACTTTGGTACTCACGAAGACAGTGACAATTTGATGCTGCTACACCGAGTCTACTCCTGTATGCTCTCTGAGTCGATATTCTCTGCTGCTTAGTGTTTGCTTCTTGTTTGTAGTGCGACTTGAGTATTGTTGTCCATTGGCACTGATTTGAGCTCGCTACTCATCACGAGACTCTTTTCATGAATTGTGTGAACACGCACTTGAAATCTTCTTCGTCTACTTACCTGTACTCAAACCCTTGAGTTACTTTCTACGCAAATAATCCAATAATCATCCTTTGCTGCGTTCATCCTTCCTACACAATTTAGTTGTACAACTCATTCACACCATCCATCTCACCACATCTCACATCTACATATGGCAGTTAAGGCAGATAACTTCATCCAGCAACGATTGGAGTCGCTTTACGACATCGACTGCAAGATTGTGTCGTTGTTGGATAACATCCTGACATTGTTCCAAACGTACTGTGACCATGGTCCCGATCAAAAACAAGCGTTTTCTTCCCAAACATCGAAAATATACTCCAATCTTAGCAGCATCGCCATTGACCTCAGAAAGGAAGTCAAGATAATGGACGAGAATATCGGGGTGTACAACAAAAACAAGGATAATGTCATGATATTACCCATATCTGTTGATCAGAAAAATACAAAGTTGGGGACCCTGAAGCTAACTCGTCAGCTTTCACAACTAGACCTGCTTCTCGACTCAAACCACTTGACGCTGTCTGAAAACATCGACGCCGTCGCTGCTGACTCCAATGATAAAGAGCCATCACCACTTAGTGCCACAGACATAAAAATCGAAGTCGAAGACGTTGACATGCCAGACCAAATGAATGATATCCAACTATCTACAATCACAAACGACAAAAAGGAGTCTATTCCGGTTGCGGATAACATCATGAACACCCCAGGTGGTGTAAATGATAGTTTCCCTATGGCACTAGACTCGCTCAATATCGACGATGCCAATATCACGCAAAATGACAAGGAAGATGATAATGATGATCTATTCGAAGACATTATATAGACTATGTATAGCAAAATAACGAAGTCGATGGATTGGGTTGAATGGTTTCAATGTTGTATTACGTCCATATATATAAGTCCTAATGATGCGGTTCCTTTGCTGGCATCACAACTCCTCAAGGTATCCTTGTTGAATCAATCTCTCCACGTCAGACTTTCTGACGTAGAATTGAGAGTCCTTGATTAGATTAAAGGAACCGTACTCCGTTTGCACCTCTCCACCGTCCTTCAATACTCTGACATCAACAAAGATGTTCGTTGGTGGCAGTAAATCACCAGTCAAGTCAACTTCAGCAAATCGGGATTTGTAATTCAAGATTAACTCCTGGTAATTCTTGAAGTACTCTTGCTCTGAATGGTTAAGATTATCCAATGAGACCATCGTGGTATTTGTTGAGGTTTCGGGCTTTCTGCCTTCGCTTGAAATAGGATCGACATTTAGCCAACAAAACTCGTCAATTTTCTGTGCTCTCAATCGTTCGTAGGCAAGAAGACATCGCTTATTTCGTCTCATAGAAAGATGAGTGACAAACAATTGACACTGGTTGATTTTGTATTGTTCTTCTGATTGCTCATTTAGGCTCGATTCTTGTTGTTGGGTCAAAAACTGGACATCTTGATCTAGATCGTTGATCTCCTTCAAGATTTGTTTGATGGTGTCGCTCTGATATAGTGGTAGTTCTGATAAATTTTGACTTCTCTTTGCTTCTAGTACAAGCTTGTTTGCTAGATCCCCGTACATTTCATGCAGATATTGGTTCTATGGCTGTAGTTCGAATGAAAATGACTGTTTTGTGTGGGGCTACGCGCTACGCTACGCTAGGCTTGATTTTGCAATCGCAGTATAATCATGTCTGGTTATATAAAATGGTAACATGGTAGCGCCGGTGTGTTTACTGGAATTCTATGAAAAGGCTCAAGACCTACTCTAAAGTGTCGATGTTTTGAGGTTTTGTTGATTTTTCGGGTTGTGGAAGACTGTAATTTGGAAGAGATGTTAAATATGGTGCAGCATGATTTTCAAAATTTTGTCAAAAGTGCAAAAAATTTGTGATATTATTGAGATAGGTTTGGTCCCACAATGCAGAGAAGAGAAAACTGGAAGCAGACGGATATCTCAGAGACAGAAAAACAAACAGCCAAAAGATACCATCCAACTAGCTTGTCAGCTTTGAATAAACTGAGCTCATACAAGAAACTATGCTCGCGAACTGAGATTAAACTGTTTATCAAGCATATCAGTCATACGCAAATACGCAATTACAACACTCCAGAAAGCAATGTACTAAAACAAGAGTGTCATTCACATTCTTAGAAGTCTTTCGGTATTTGTATGAATAAGTTTTTTTTTAATTTAGATTGGTGATAAGTCAAGTTTCTTTAAAACTTTGTGACTTTAGGCGATGTAAGGAATAACATATCGTGAAAGATAAACTCGGCCATTTTGATTACCTCTCCTCAAGACGCCTTTTCCTCTGATTTTTACACTTTTTCAATAGAATTGCACGGATTCTTTTGCTCGGGGTGTGTTAGTAACGACACTTTGAAAAACCAACTTATTTAGAATCGCCTCGAGAACTCCAATACATATTAGCAAGCTCTATCATCATTTATAGAATCATTTCTAATTTTATATTAATAGAAACATAGCTACACTTGGTCCAAGCGCAAAGGCAAAGAGGTTTAGGAGCAAGGGCCAAACAAAGAGAAAAAATGAAAAATTTTAGATAGCTAGATTGAACAATTTGGAAGCAAACTTCAAGTTATCTTCTACTCCAATTTACATTCGAAAACAGCTCGTATGGCGCAGTGGTAGCGCAGCAGATTGCAAATCTGTTGGTCCTTAGTTCGAACCTGAGTGCGAGCTTTTTTTTCCCTTCTTGTGAACAGCAGGACAGAAAATTACGGCCAAAGTCAAACTCTAGGTATGCAACCAGCATCTGAAAAAATTGCTGAACTACACAACTTACGAGGACAGTCATTTTCAGATGCATGGAGGATTCAAGAGTTGTTGTCTGTAGTGAAATTGTGACGTATACCTCCACTTGGAATGTACCATTCCTCGGTAGTCCAGCCTTACTCCTTCTTGATGTAACGAACGAATGTGATATTCCTCGTTGTACGGCTTGTGTGGCTGAACTGTGGAATGGCAGGAGTCTGAAACGCAGGGAATAAGAGGTTAGTCGTACGACCAAAGTATTTAATCCCGATCTGCATACAACTCCTAGTTCCAAACGTAGGAAATATTATTCTGGATTGAATTAAAAGCTACATTATCAGATCATCAAACAACGGGGTAAATTCCGGCTAATTTATTCTCAAAGGGAGACGTGGTGTCACATTTACATTCCATTATACAAAACATTGGAAAATATCACGTTCTTGCCCCATCTACAGTTTCGTATTCCCCCCTCCTTGTTTCAGATATGTTAGATTCCCATGTCGACCTTGAATCCAAAAAAAGCAGCGAAAACGCTGTTCCGACACCATTGACGGAACAGTTGCCGCTGTCTAATCAGCAAATACCAACCATAACCACCACCACCATCGACGCAGATAATGTTCCCATGGCCAACTCTGCGTACTGTTTCTTGTCAGACTCCAAATTCCATTGTGTCCCTATCGATCTGGTGAACTCCTTCACCGACAAATATTTTGATAACACCCATACTTTGCTCGATGTTTCCGAGTTCACACCGGACAAGTTATATTTGCGCAACAAGAACCTTCTTTATTCCTTGAACAATCCCAGTTTTTCCGACGTGGAAGATTCCAATAATCCAAGCACCTCGTTACCATCAACATCGTCTCCTTCACAAGGTACACCACAGTTGTCAGCGGATAAACTGGGATCGTCCTCCGATGACGAAAGCAATGTCATGTCTCCTGCTATCTATTTCCCTCGGTTTATCGTCAATTTGGCAGAAAACTTGGCAAACAATTTCATCCAATTACGAGACCTTTTGTGCAAAGTGTTCAATTGGTCTCGCCCCGAGCAGATTCAGCTTAAACAACTTACGGGAGGAATCACAAATATGTTGTTAGCAATCAATTATCACACTGAAAACTATCTCGTGAGAGTATATGGCCATGGAACCAACTTAATCATAGACAGACATAGAGAATTCATTTCGCATTTAACGTTAAACTCCCTTAATTTAGCACCCCCGGTCCATGCCAGATTCAAAAATGGGGTCATCTATGGGTTCTTACCAGGTACGTCGCTCAAGCCAAAAGATTTGCACAACCCCAACGTATATCCTTTAGTTGCTCAGTTACTAGGAGTGTGGCATAAGAATATTGATTCCAAGGTAATTGAAGGAGGAATAGAAAAACTTCGAGACTTTTCTCTATCAATCAAAAAGAAAAAGTCAAGCAAATCAAAGTTCAAAAAGAAGTTTATTGGAAACCTTTGGGAACTTTTTGAACAATGGATCAGTATAGTGCCTGTGAACTCCAAGTTGATAGATTCTTTCCGGTTGCATTTACCTGACACCGAAGTTACTGAGGCAAACATCATTCAAGTGCTTTTGAAGGAATATGAGTGGTTCAAGACAACCTTAGAGGCAATAAATTCTCCAACTGTATGTGGTCATTGTGACTTGTTATCGGGAAATGTAATTATTCCAGAAAATTACGATCTTGCAGTACCATTAACTAAATTGCCCGATCTTGAGAATAACCCAATAAAGTTCATTGACTACGAGTACATGTTGCCCAGTCCAAGAGCCTTTGATATAGCGAATCATTTTGCAGAATGGCAAGGGCTTGATTGTGACAAAACCGCAATTCCCGAACCAACCTCTTCCAATCCTGTCATGGTCAAATTTGTCAAAGGGTACCTCAATGATGAAAATGCTACGGAACAAGAAATTAACAAGTTAATTGAAGAAATCGCCATGTTTTATGGTTTACCAGGATTTTTTTGGTTCCTTTGGGCAATGATTCAATCTGAACTTTCGAATATCGATTTTGATTATGCCAACTATGCTATCAAAAGACTAGATGAATACTGGGACTGGAAATCGAACTATATCCTGAAGCAAGCTTCTTGACCTAATCACAACATCGACATTCTCTCTGTTCCTCGTTAGAACTGCTCCGTATCGTGATGCATATTAGAGACACGACATGTTAGTTGATTTTATTGAGTACTTGCAATATAGATATGACAATTTTAAGCATTCATGGTATCATGAAGCGTAAGGCTAGAAACACTTTTACAGAGTTAAAGTGTTCACCACCTAATCTACTTAAATACGTTGATCATACGACTATTATATTATAGTACGTTTTATATGCTAAATCTATAAATTCGTTAATTCATTAATGTGTCCAGTAAATGTAATTACTTCTTCAAATCCACGAGTACAGTTTTCTGCGTTTTCTGAGATACCAATAGCGCGATTTGATATCCCTTTGAATGCTCCTTGAGCAAAGTGTTTTGAATGTTCATCGCAAAATGCTTCGGTAAGTCCTTGGTTCCATACACCACCTTTCGAATCCATTCATCCTGTAAATGAATCGATGTCATGGCGATCATGTCTAATACCTCATCTCGAAGATCAACAGAAATAATTGGCGAGCTTGCTATAGATTTGATGAAACTAGCGGAAGCGACTTTAGAATCGTTTTCAATCTCCCACTTGTCCCTCTTGTTCTGTGCCTTCCTTCCTCTAGGTGCTTCGTTGGGCACCACAATGACTTTCTGTGCAACATCAACGGTGTATAACGGGCTCAATTCGTTCAAACTTGAACTCGACATCGAAAATTCTCTATCGGTAGCAGAAACCGATTCATTTTCACCATCTTCCTCATTATTTCTTGTGTCAATTTCATTTTGCAAAAATGGAATTATATCCTCGTAGTCAACATCGACATCTCGGTTCGTCAACATATTCTTTACTCTAACTGGTTTGAACGTACTCGATTGTCGTTTAGACTTTTTCTTAAGTGATTTGGGCTGTCTGATTGTTACAATCCAGTTAGCCCCGTCTTCAACCGCTTTTTGAATGACATGTTCCTGAGAGGTGCCAATGAACTTGTCACAACTAATGTTATGATTCCACAACGATTTTAGTATCTCATAGGCTGAGTCTAATATAGCAGGGTCTTCACTAACATTGATCAATACATCGCACCTAATCCCTTTCCATTTAAGAAGTTTTATATCGGTTTTACCTTTTCTTTCCAACAAGGCCCTCATGAATAAAAAGAGATGGGTCGAAGAAAGAGAGAATCCAACTGCATGAGCGGTACTGCGATTAGCAATATCTTTAACCATCAATGATTGAATTAACGAATCGAATCGACCACCAGTTGCAACTCTCGAAAATCTTCTACTTTTATCCATCTTCAACACCACCTGAAACATTATTCCGTTTCCATAGTATTTGGTATTATAATTACTAAGGGGATTCAAGTAGATGGGTGATTTCACTCCCAAACTCTTCAAAGTTTTCAACACTTCAATAATGTATTGGAATGCTCTATCCACCTTCACTAGTAGAGCAGAGTCCTTCATCAATTTTCGAAGCTTGAGTCTCACTTTCTCAGGTTCACCAGTGAAGTTGAAACCATCTATAAGATCTTGAATCACTGTATAAGGGACTTTGAAATCATCTCGCAAATACTTTTTGATTTCATCAGGACTCTTATCAATACCCAACTGGGACAAGACACCAATAACTTCGTGCTTCTTTGTATCCTCAATACCAACGTTTCCAAATGCGAATGATATTACTGCGTCGACAATATCGTAATGGTTGATGAGAATGACTGCTGTAGAGTTCTTGGTGTGAAAACAAGGAAATTCTTGCACAATTTCATCAAGTACTTTTATACATTCTGCATCATTGAATAATTTCTCTGTTGGATCGTTCGTGGTGATCTCAAAACTAATGTTGCTGAATTTATCAGGTGCAACCGAGCTTCTCACATTTGGTCGAAACACAAACTCATGTCTGTAGTATTTGGAAATCTCCAAGTTTGTCCTACTCAAAAACCTAGCAACCGGTAGAATCAAATCATAGGGCAACGTCAAAACAGAACCACTCCGATCCAAAACTTCATACACCGACTCTTTTGCATGCGACGGATCTCGAGGAAGTAGCGAATTTGTATTTAAATCCTCGATCGCTCCATGATTTTGAAATATAGAGAATAGCTCGGCGACAATTTTGTTGAACATCAAGTAATCACCGATGTTGTGGTTGAGAATGTGGGAATGTGAATTCTTGCTATAGCTGTCAAACATCAAATCTTTGACTAACAGATATGGTTGGTTAAACAAAGTTTCTCGCACCTGTTGTTGCCAAGGTGATGCCGGATCAGCCAATGATTTCAACGCCTCTTTGATCACTTGATCTTGGTGTTCTACCGGTAACCATCCACTCAGAAGTAACTCCGCCGCACTTGGTCTCTTTTTGGGATCATGGTCTAATAGTAAGCGGATTAACTTCTTCTCTGTCTTATATTTCGTTTCAACAAAATTAGAAGGAAAGTTTACTGATACCAATCTCAAATTATTCAATGTTTCAGATCGCTCCATTCCAGTAGCCATCGCATAGCACATTTCGAAAAACATTATCCCTAATGAATACATATCCACTTTTTCATCGTAGTCCCCAGTAGCAACTTCATTTGCTGTGTAGAACATTGTACCCACCACAGTCGAAAAGTCCTTATTTCCACTTGCTGGGACTTGGTTATTATTCAGAACGGCAGTGGAGAATTGCGAGTTTTTTGCAAGCCCAAAGTCACCCACTTTGATGTTGTTCATCTTGTCCATGAAAACATTCATCGGTTTCAAGTCTCGATGTATGAAACCCTCACGATGAATATAGCAAACTGCTTCCAAAAGCTGTCGAAACAACCTCCAATACTCATTTGGGTTTTCTGGTAAGCCTTGTTGAATCAAATCAAGTAGAGTTTTATTCTCACAAAACTCCATCTGAATGTACAAAATATATTTTGTTTGCTCCTGCCTTGGTTCGGTAGCAGGACGTTTAGCAAGAGAACTACTTCTGGAGCTCTCAAACTTCGGGGTGCTGGCCTCAGGCGTCCCCGAATAATCTCCACTGGAATTGGCAAATTCAAATGGATCATCTTGATCATCATTTTCATCTTCGTCTGAAGAGTCTGAAAACTCAATTCTTGGGTCAAATGAGTTCGATATGTAGTCAACTTGGAAAGAATTTGTATGGCCAACCATGAATGAGCTACTCCTACCATTGAATGTGGTTTCAAACTCTTCCTCCAGATCGCTTTCTTCCCTGGTTTCATCCTCACTGGATGATACAGCACTATCCGAAACGTCTCGAACCTCCTCAAACCAAGCCCCATAGTACCGAACAATGTATTGATGATTGAGTCGTGCCAAAGAAAGTACCTCACTCAACAAAGATTCCAATTTATTTGCCCGATGTTTGATTTTCTTGATAGCGTAGAAAGTTCCTTCTATTCTATTCCTCGCTTTCACAACTTCTCCAAAACCACCGCGTCCCAATTTTCCAACTTCTTCAAAATCACGTCTGTATCGTCCAAGTATTTGGTTACTTGATCCCGAAGAAAAGTTTTCGTCTCGCTGTTGTGTATTATTTGAATATCTTCTCTTGTAGTTAGTGTTTGGAGCTAACGTTTGTCTTCTTTCTTGAGCCAAAGAATATCGAACAGAGCTATCTCCTTGTGGAATTCTTTGAGAAGTATAAAGGTCGGGTGACTGTTGATGCAATGAATGCATTGCACGTTGTGGGTTTATAGACTCAAGTATGGGGCCATCTCTCAAGAACTGTACAGCATTCAATTCCAAGGCTGTTGGACGTTTTGAAATTTTCGGTTGCAACATTTTGCAGAGAAGATCATAAACTAACGCGGCATGGTCCTCTGCCCCATTAAACTCGGAGGCATCGAACTCATCAATAAATTCTTCCCGACAACGGAAGCTTGTTGTGAGGACATCATATCCAATCATCACCTGAAGAAATAGTACTCCCAAATCCCATATATCTGTTTTAGGTTGTGGAAGTTTGACTGTCGATTTCAACTCAGGAGCAATCCAGTTCTCCGGAACAAAAGAGCCTAAATGCTTATGAGTATTACTTTTATTTGGATGATCATCTAGCATTTTTATGAGTCGATATGCAAATGAAGGATAACTGATCTTGAGTACTTTCGTCGTTTTAATACCACCATCAGCAAACTCTGAACTAAACGAGTTTAAGTATTCACTTTCCTCTGGATCTATTTGAAAAACCGATATGGCCAAAGTACATATCAATTTGTGGACAATTCCTGAATTGTGTAGATACTCGATCGCTGGAAGTAGCTGGATCAACCAATTCCTAGCAAGCCCCCAATTGATGAATTCGGCTGTTTCTAGGATGTCTTGCAATGATTCTGCCGAAGACGAAAATTCTGTGACTATTCTCACTTTCCAGCCATTGTCTAGTTTGTCTATCTGAAATCCTATTAGTTTACTAATGTTGTCATGTTTCAAGTTTTTAATTAATTGAAGTTCACTCTCTAGGTCTTGAATATCACTTTTACCTTGTTCTGTGTTCCAATATTTATTTTCCAAAGTAACTTCGTTGAGAAGATACGCCAATTCTGAAGAATCTATGTCAATTTCAGCCTGGCAGCTTTTCGAAAGGTACGGTTTGACAATATACTGAGTAGAAATTAATGACAACAAATCTCTCTTGTTCCACTTTATGAACCCCAGAACAGCTCTAAATTTGATTGTTTGCCTTGATCCCGGAAACTCACAAACCATGGGGTTTTCAAACAAGAAATATTGAGATAAATCGGGAGGAATCATGTCGAGTTCTGGAGAGTTTTCCAGGTTAGAGTCAACCGATAGTTCGTGGTAGTATTCGCCTTGAATTTTCTGGATTTGCTTGTTTAATTCTTTATTCTGGAGCTCCTGAGCCACCATGATCTTTTGCTTGTGCATTGCTTCCAGTCTCTCCAACTCCAATCGCTGTTTTTGAAGCCGTTGTTCCCGTTCCTCTTCCAAAGATAGCACTTTTTCTGTGGTCAGCTGGTACTCATCCAACATGAACTTGATTTCTGAGATGATGGTGAATGCTACCTCTTGCTCTGGGTACTCATCGATGACGTGTTTCACTTTCAATTGAAGGCTATTTAACTTGTCTTTCAAGATGTTTTTAGGGTGCAAAATCTTTACTATAGGCAGTGATAGTGGGTATGTGGGGGTGAACTCTATATCTAGAACCAACGACAACGTAGGACGGTCCGCATTTTCACACGATTCGATGTTAATTTGAAAATGGGGATTTGGTTTACGATTCCACACCATCTCTTTGGAGGTGATATCGGTGAAGATATCACCATAGATTGACTCAATGGAGTTGACCTCATCCTGCTGCCGCTGCTCAAGATGACTGTTGATCGATACGTCGTTATCCATCGTATGACGGACGGTTTATTAAAGAACCAACTGGATTAAATATTGTACGATCAAATTTAATGATATAGAGATTTCGCGCTAATGTATCTATGTTGCTAATAGATGTACACCACTCTTCTTCAGCACTAAAGACAGATTGCACGGGAAGTGCGACAAGAACAAAGTCAAATCACATCGACGGAAGAAATAACTAATCGTCGCGACATGTTAGTGGACTCAATTGCCCCCAGTGGTGACACTATTAGTATACTTCTAACGACTGACAACCATGTTGGCTACAACGAGAACGATCCAATCCGGGGCGATGATGGGTGGAAAACGTTTGACGAGATCTTGAGGATTGCCCGAGATAGCGACGTTGATATGGTGGTGCAAGGAGGCGACTTGTTTCACATCAACAAGCCCAGTAAGAAATCGATGTTTGAGGTGATGAAGTCTCTACGGTCGAATTGCATGGGAGATAAGCCGTGTGAAGTGGAATTATTGAGTGATCCCAAGCTAAATATTGATAATGGATTTGGTACTGTCAATTACGAGGACGGGAACTTCAATATCTCCATCCCAGTGTTTGCAATTAGTGGGAACCACGATGATGCTACTGGTGATGGGCTCTTATCACCATTGGACGTACTATCGGTTTCTGGGTTGATAAATCACTTTGGTAAGATTCACGACAATGAGAACATCACGGTTTCGCCGTTGTTGTTTCAAAAAGGGTTGACAAAGCTCGCTCTATATGGCCTTCCCAATATACGAGACGAAAGACTTCATCGAACATTCCGAGATGGGAAGGTCACTTTCCACCGACCATCTCAAGACACCCAGAGCTGGTTTAACTTATTTTGCATCCACCAAAACCATGCCCAACATTCAATAACGTCGAGCATCCCCGAGAATTTTCTTCCGAGTTTTTTGGATTTGGTGTTTTGGGGTCATGAACATGAATGCGTTCCACATCCAGTTCACAATCCAGAGATGGAGTTTGATGTGTTGCAAGGAGGATCATCTATTGCCACGTCATTATCTGAAGGTGAAATGGCTGATAAACATGTATTTATCATGAGCATAAAAGGCAGTAATTACTCGATTGAGCCAATCCGTCTAAAAACAGTAAGGCCATTTATCATGAAAGAGCTTCACTTGCAGCAAACGAATTTACTTCCAGGAGCTGCATCGAGAAGCGATGTAATTGCGTACTTGGATGATGAAGCTCATAAGGCCATTGACGAAGCAAGGGCCAAATTCGTCGAGAACAACTCTCAGGAAAATGGCAAGGCAGAAATCGACAATATTCCTGCGCCATTGATACGGCTACGGGTTGAATACTCTGGAGGGTATGAAATCGAGAACACAAGAAGATTCTCCAACCGATTTGTTGGTAAAGTGGCTAATGTTAACGACATAATCCAGTTTTACAAACGTAAGACCAAGGAAACCGACATTACAAAGAAAACCAAATTCGTGGATTCTGATCTTTTCAAGAATGGTGCGGCCGATAAGAAATCCACTGAGATTCAATTGAGCGACCTCATAGTGGAATTTCTTTCGCAAGCAGAACTAGCACTCGTTCCTGAAGCTGGTATTCAGAATGCGGTATCCAAGTATATTGAAAACGAGGACAAGAATGCTTTGGAGAATTACATAAAGCTGGAAATTAAAAACGAGACCAACGTGCTTTTGAACATAGATATGGATGTTGAAGATTTTCACGGGGATGATAACCACGCAAAAAATGTGTTCAAGCAAGTGTTAAAGACTATAAAGCTGGATAATCTCCGGGAAAAATATCGAGCTGAACGAGAAAACACCCCAGAGGCAGATATCGAAATACCTAAAAAACCAAAGAGAGGGGGACGAACGTCTTCAAAACTGACGAATGTACAAATCCCCGACAGTGACGAAGATGTACATATTGTTGACGATAGTTCCGAAGAAGAAGAGACTACCAGTAAGCGCAGCCGTCCGAAAAAGACTCCAGCAAGATCCGCTAGGAAACCAAGAGGGAGAAAGAATGGTAAGACGTTACATGACGACGTAATGAATATTTAACCAGTTTCACAATATGTACACGATTCTATACCAGTTTACTATTCAAAGGAAGTGGCTTCGTCAATCAACTTTTGCATATCGAAATCAGCGTCGCCTTGGGTGAATTGTCTCAAAATGTTTAATTTGGATTTGGCCTTTTCAGCATCACCAACCCCCCCGTAGAACCTTTGAACGTTCAACACAAGCAACTGAGCTTCGTCCATGGTTAGAGATGCCTCTTTTTCGACCTGGCCATTCATAAAAACCATTCCCTTGGTTCCCGCAAGTTCTTGATGAAACATCAAGGTAGTATGTGGTTTAGCATATTCCTTGTGAAGCTTGTATTCCGCAACAGTTGTAAGCATACAATGAGTGGTACTTGGCCCAACAAATGACCACTGGACGAAATGCATTTCGTAGCCGTCTTCGGATTTCGGCAATGGTAAAATGAAGCTAGGGTTTTTGAAAGTATTGGCAAACATATTGGCAAATTGTAAGTCAGTTAAAATGGCGTATAGATTACGAGGATTATTTTGGAATCTTGCTTTCCATATGAATTCAAGTTCTTTTCTTGGTAGTTCGTTGATCTTTTCGATGTCAATGAACGAATTCAAAGTTTTATATGGTAATCTTGGGGTATCTTTGGCAATAGGACTTCTGACCTTGGTGATTCGATCTTGCTTGTCTTTTTCAAACTCTTCTTGTTGTCTTTTCTCGTACTCTTCCAACTCTTTCAACGGATCAGCAGCATTCATTTCCTTTTTCTTTTTCTCGATATCATCCTTCAATTGTTCTTGCAATTGTTCAACAGATCCCAAACCCAAGTTCTTTGCTTTGGTTTCTAGTTTCTGCTTGTACTTAGCCAAAACTTCAGCATTTGAAGACAGGTATCTTGATGCAACCACAGACCTGAGCCCAACGCGAGTCAAACTTCCAAGGAGACGGTTATTTCTAACTACTGGGGAAAACATCGTTTGGTGTAGAATATCTACAAATGTGAAAAATTCTGTATGTTAAATTTCGAGATTACGGGAATTCGACCACACCACACGGTGGTTAAATGATACAAACACTATGTACAACGATACCTCCTAAATACTCACACTGGCCAGGTAGAAGCAGAGTATTGAATTTTGGCCCCTTCACTGTACTACTGGTAGTAGGTATACACCCCCCATCAAAAAGCGTTCTCTAATTGGACTTTGCATTATAGCTCCAGTTACACGGGAACCATTCTACTTTTTGGTGGTTTCCGAGTCTCCAGCAGCAGGCAATCCCGTATCTTGTACTTCTTTTGCCTTGTACTCTTCTGGTGCGTCTTTTGCGTAGTGACCAATGGTCGATCTAAGGCTCTCGGGAATGTCCTCAAAAACCAAGTCCTGGGTATCTGTAGCCAAGCTTTGGCCGGATTTCTTCAAGTATTCCTCCAAATTGAAGTTGTTGTCACTGAAGATTTTCAAGTTGTCTGCTATGAGATGTCTCCCAAGACAACCTGGGCACTGGATCAAAACCGATCCCGAAGTGTAAGCTTGCTTGGAAAACGTGTGGGACGATCTGGTGTCACATTTTTTACAGGTAAATGCAATCATCAACTGAGGATTGTCGACTTTGAGCGTAGCTGTGTTATCGCCACTGGAAGTTGTGTTATGACGAACGGAGGAAATACGGTGGAAAATTGGCGGAGTGCGCCCGATTGATGCTACCCTCAAACCAGGGGCAGCAGTACGAGCCACTAGTCTCGCTAACATCGAGCCTCTACGAATCATGTCTATATTATTTGAAGTAACCACCAAACAGAAGGAATCATAATCAAACACATCCGCGATGAGGTACTGTACTCACAGATTAGGGAAATTCACTATATTCAAATTAACGAGCATAGCGACGAAGCGACTAAATCACACCGCGCCACCGTAGACGAAACCATGGCGAGGAAAACAATTTCGCGCGTGCCTCTGACGGTATGCGACCTATTCGAGATATACCAGCGAATGTCTGGCTGTCATAGAACATACCCCAGCAAACAAATCCAACAGTACCTTCGAAAGTCATCACAAGACCATTTGCACTTCCAGCAGCACAAACTTTTGCACTCAAACACATTCGACAAGGAAGATTTCCCCCCACTATTGAGCCATAGCATTAAACCAATATTCAGAACGAAACTACTGTTGGCACCATGGGAGAATTTGACGCCATCGGAGTTGTTCAACGTTCGTGTGGAAGAGGATTCCATAGACTCACAGTCTCGCAAAACAGTCAAGCGATATACTGACTACGAGGCAAAAGTCATCTCGACATTACAAGCCCATTATGACGGACGTGGTGTCCCCACGTCGCCACCATTGCAGCGAGCATTCAAATGGTACTTGCGGTTATTAAGATCCACGCCATTATTTCTCGTTTTGAGGCAAGACAACCGACTTTTCTCTGATAGTTCACTTCAGCAAATAAACTACCCAATCCGCAAACTTAAGCACGAGATAAACCAACTAGGGTTGGAGTATACTTCCAAGTCGCCCGAAGTGACAAGAACGTATCATTTGGCAGATTTGGCCAACATCGACATCTTTGGCACGGCAATTCAAACGCAAAATTGCTTTGAAACTGAAGATATCGATCATGCGCTTTCACAGTTTGATTGGAACAGCATTATTCCTGTGGAAGATAAGCTAGTTGATACGATAAACAAAAATAAATGTGTAGAGATTGTTGATAAAAGTGGATCCAAAGTATCCGAGGAAGAGATTGTCAAGTTCTGGAAAAAGAATTCTGTCAGAAGCATCCTTCACAGTCTAGATTTCGATGACACCACCAACGTGTTGCCGTTTGACTTACTCATGTCCACATTCTACTTGGTGTGTATTGAGCAGCCTATAATCGAATCTGACCACACAAAGCTTTTCGACTTGATAGAGATGAGCTCTCTTGACGTTGTTGGCGCAAGAATCTCGCTCGCAAATCCTCACATCAACAAGTTTTTCAGACATGACATCACCACCGACACTGAACCACACACCTTGAATTACAACGAGCTTCTAAAAATCGCGGAAAAAAGCCACCACCGGAACACTAACCCGTTGGAAGCAACTATGAAGCGCTTAGGAGGGCTTGGTCTCACGGCGGTGGAGAAGGGCTGCCACAACAACTGTATCTATCTTCTTCCTAAACCATGAAGAATGGTTGCAAAAAAACCAAATAGGAAATTGCGGCTCAATCATTTATATGCCAGAATTTGTTTCCCGTATACGTTGAAAGACGAAAGGACAACGCCAGATGAGCAATCGATGCTGAGGGATGGAAATGATGGTGAATGGCAAGCGGATTCGACCATTACGGGTGATTTTGTTAGCGGGGTTCATTTTTGTGCTTGTTTATGTGTCACGCAATGTTTTTGTGGGGGACAATTATGCTGCTGAACCAGTAGATCCCATCTATGAATTCATCGACCAACACTCTCCTGGAGACCATAAAATAGTACCGGGACGGAAAAACCCGTCGTTTGAAGTCACAAGTGAATATTTGGACTTTTTGGATTCGAAAACTCACCGATGTCCCGACTATGTGGATTATTCCAAAGTCAGACATGCTCCATATTCTCGGGGAAAACACGGTTATCCATACATGAGACCTGCTCCCAAATGCCGGACGTTTGTATCGAGACTGGTGGAGTTGTTGATTGACGATTTGAAGTCCAAAGTGGCTGATCCTGATTTGGCCCGACTCATTGAAAACTGCTTACCAAACACTTTGGATACCACGGTTCTTTGGCACAAACCTTCTGGTGCACGCATAAATTCGCAGCCACAAACGTTCATTGTAACCGGTGATATTCATGCTGAGTGGTTACGGGACTCTGCCAGACAATTGTCGGTGTACCAGCCATTGATCAAGTACGACGCAGAATTGAAGGAGATGATCAAAGGAGCAATAAACACTCAGGCGAAATATGTTCTCAACTCGCCCTATTGTAATGCGTTCCACCCTCCACCAGGTTCGGGAGTCAGGAAGGGAAATACTGCTAAGGATCTGGTATACCCTTTGCCAGACTGGGAGCAGGTTTTTGAGTGCAAGTACGAGATTGATTCACTTGCGTCGTTCTTGACGTTATCCAACGACTATTTTGAACATTCTGGAGGAGACTCGTCGTTCCTCACCGACACTTGGTGGGCTGCGTACGAGAAGTTGCTTGTGGTATTCCGACGTGAATCTCAACCAACATTTGACAAGAAAACCGGGTATGAAATGCCTTTTTACTATGCTTTCCAGAGGAATACCGTGAGTGGTTCCGAAACATTGCCATTAGGAGGAGTTGGTAATCCCGTCAACTTTGGGACCGGGTTGATCAGAAGCGCATTCCGTCCTAGCGATGATTCTTGTATCCTTCAATTCTTCGTTCCTGGCAATATTCATGCGTTGACTGAGTTGAGAAGAACCAAAAAGAACATCTTAACACAAGAAAACATTGAAAAGCTCGACAATCAAATCGTGTTGGACGTTACCGATAAATTTATCAAAGACATGACAAGTGGCATAGAAGAGTATGGGATTGTCGATCATCCTGTGCATGGCAAAGTGTACGCATACGAAGTTGACGGATACGGTGGCTCGACATTTATGGATGATGCAAACATTCCGTCGTTGTTGTCGATTCCTGATCTTGGATTTATTCCAGTTGATGACGAAGTGTATCAGAACACAAGAAAGATGATTCTTCAAAAATCGTCCAATCCATACTACTTGCAAGGGAAAACATTTGAAGGTGTAGGTGGTCCCCATGTTGGGATTTCGTTTGCATGGCCCATGTCGTTGTTAGTGCGTATACGTACTACTGATGATGACGAAGAGATCACCAAGTACTTGAAATTGGTGATGGAAACCACAGGGGGCTTGGGGTTGATGCACGAAGGTGTCCATGTCCATTCCAAGGGCGGAATGGACTACACCCGGCCATGGTTTGCGTGGTGCAACTCCGAGTTTGGCAAGACGATTTTGCACTTGGCCAAACACAAACCTCATTTGATCTTCAAACAAGAATACGCAACGACTGCCTACGATATCGACTCAGTTTTCAATTCGCATTTGTCTTAGTTTACCTCTCCAGACTATGATATATATGATACAAATAATTCCATTTTCTATCGTCTTATGTACTGAGCAATCGATTCCGCCGTCTTGTTGGAAGCCGACTTGGCAGTGGCTTCGAATGCTTCCTGGTACCGATGTTGTAGGTCGGCATCGGTGGAGGCACTCAACTCGGAGTTTCTATCTTCAGGGAAGGTATACTGTCTTTCCGGCTCGTCTTCGTCCCGTAACACTTCCCCATTGACGTTTTCGTCGTCATCATCGGACAAGTCCGACAACACCTCAGAATCACCCAACCGGGACTCATCCTTGATATCCAAGTCCTTCATCAACGAATTGAGCGATTTCGCTTGTCTCTTTTTCTCGTCATCCTCCTTCTTTTTCAATATTCTTTCTCTCTCTGCCTTATAGTATTCATTGTACTCATCCACTTTGTCATCAACAGCCTTCAAGAAATCGTCAAACCCGTCTCCGGTGTACGAACTGACCCCCACAACGTCGAGCTGCGAGTAAAACTCTTCGAGCATCAACGACATCGAGTTCACAAGCGAGCTCATATACCCTGAAGACGACCCCGAGTCACCATTCAATTCCTGGTCGGTCTGTAACGCAGTCTGGAACGCTTCAAAGTCCGTCATCCACTCCTTAGCAAAATCTGCCTTGGTCACATCGGTCTTGTTGAACACAATGATCATGGGAAGCTTGGTTTTGTACAAGATGGAGCACGCATATAACATGTTGGACATAAATGTCGTGGGAGATGAGTTTCTAGGGGTATCGACAATGTAGGCAATGACGGTGGGAAACGTCGACGCAAACGCTTCGGTCAAAATGGCACCACTGGCAGACCAAATGAAACATTCGATCTGGCCGGGAGTGTCGACAATGACGTTGCTGACGGCTTCAGCCCGCTTCTCCACCAACTTTATCACTTGATCAATCTTGGTAGCAAACAAGTTCAACGACGTCACAATCGCCCCGTTGGGACCCAAGTTGTATTCCTCCATGACCTTCTTGTACTTGACGGAGTCTCTGATGTCGATGTTGGCACCAAACGGGACTTTTAGCACCGCAGGGTCCAAGTTGATGACGTAGGGAGGGGTCTTTTTGGCATGTAATGTGGAGTTCAAACGCTGCATGAACGTGGTCTTTCCTGACCCCGCCATTCCAATACAGATCACCACGGGAGTACTCATTGTCTTACTGTGGAGGTGTGTTTGATGGTGGTATATTCGTTTACTAATACAAAAGATGGCCCTCATCACAATTTGGGAAAACAGACTATATGCAGTACATGATCTATCGATGATTGTACGGGTTCTATACCACGATTTCAAGACACAAATTGGAGGTGCTGAGAAAGAGTTTATCGGCTCCTCGTAAAACTTAGCCGTGTCTGAGGATGACCCTTTCAGCAATGCCGTCGTAAATTGATTTTTGCGACAAAATTTGGATGTTTTCCGCCTGAGAACTAAACACCTTGTCTGATTTCGGGGCTCCTGGAGCCCCGAAATTGGGCATGGCATTCTGCTGCTGCTGCTGGTTCATCAACTGCTCCACTGCTTTGGAGTCGCTCATTATTAACGAGTATATTGGCTTCAACCCAAACAAGTTCACAAAGTACCACGAAATCGACGAAACGTAGCGAACATTCAAGTCAGGAGTCTGGATCCCCGTCTGCAACATCGACTTGAATCCGTCTGTCAACGGAAATGGTAGTTTCATGATGACAAAACCGGCAAAGAAGTAGTTTACCCATCCCATGATTAGTGTCTGGGGAATGTAGTTCATGAGGTTTCCCTTCATCATGTTCATCATCGCTTCATTCGTCGATGGGTCTGTCAAAGCTGCCATGGGGTCTTTTGATGCGTCTTCGGTTTTCACGAGAAACTTGTCGCTTTTCAATGTCTCGATGAAATATTCTTTTCTTGAATCGAACTCTGCCGGGGACAAAACCCAGTTATTGGCGGTGAACGCCATGCTACGACTTAAGAATTGCCTAGAAGTTAGTAACTGTGCAAAGGTGAAAGGTGCTGTGAAACTGGCGAGAGCCCCGAGCGAGTGTCGTGAAATATTGGAATTGAGAAAGAGAATGCAGCAGTTGAGTCTGAAATGGAAATTGAACTTGAACCACCTAGAACTAAATCTGAACAGAAGCAGATAATGATGCCCCTGCCGACAAAAAAATGCGTTCTAATTTAGTGCTATTTCCCTTGTTCTCATATAGGTTCGGTCCAGAACCAATCAGTTCAATTCAAAACACCCTAGATCGGGAATTGCCTCTAGTTTCCACATTGCACCAGTCCTTGTAGGTCAGAGTAAGCAAAGTAAGCAAAAAAGAAAGCGGGCATGACCTCTAACTTGAGGTTCTAGCAAAGTCGGAATTTTCAAAAATATAAAGACTTTGAAAAGAACCACAATCTGGCCGCCTGTCGCAAACAAGCAGAGCCCAGCTTACGATTTCATACTGCTCTCAATTTTTTACCATTCGTCTTTCCCACCTTTCGCCAGCGGGTCAATAAACTCATGAAAGTACATACTTCTCGCGCACCAACTTATAGTCCTCCAACTTCTTCCGAGGCAGCATCAAGAACGTCACGTTGGCCCGTATTAATCCCACCAACACCATGACGAACGAAATGGGCAACAACACCCAGTACTTCAACTGGGGGTCCAAAATGAGATCGGGGGTAATCATGGCCCACAACAAACGTCACGTAAATAAGCAGTCCAAATGCAATTGATCGACAATGACTATGTAGCGAAATCGAAGCCGAGAATTGATTACAATATCGTACCACTAAAACTGAAGGGTGTCGGTCGCAAAGTGGTGATGATAATGGTGATATGTAGAGGAAAAGTACTATTGTAGTATACACAATAAAATTTCCCACCATCACCCGACACCACGAAAAACAATGGCATGGTTCAGCGGTAGTACGCCGTCCAAAGTGTCGGTAGTGACTGAGGTGAAAGACGACAAGCCAGCAAGTGAAACCGGCAAGTTTTTGGACGACTTGCCACCCAAGTTTGACGATGTTGAGCCCACACACCGCGACAGCGGTGTGATGAGCGCGGTTCACGAGTTGAAGTTATCTGATCTCAGTGTGGAACGGTACATGTCTATGCCGTGTTTTCGTGAAGCGATGATTACTGGATTCCAGGCAATGGGGGTGCTAGGAGGAGTGACGTTTTTGGTGGGGAAGAATGTTGGCCGGTCGTTACATTGGGGAGTAGGAGGGTTTTTCTTGGGGAATGTGATTGGGTTTGAGCAATGTCGTTCGATTAGAAGACGGTCGTTCCAGACGGTGGAGAGAGCCAAGCAGAAAAACATGGAGAAAAACGAGAAGAAGTGGAAGGAGAATAATGACGATGATCAGTTGGAGAAGTTTCACGAGTTCAACTCGAGAAAGTGATGGGGTTCTAGTCTTGTAAATAGTAGACATATGTACAAATTGCGACTGTGATGGGAATGTAGAGAAAGTAGGGAAAGTAGGAAGTGAACGAGAGGAAGGTTAGCGATTGTCAACAGAGGGAAACAAAGAGGACAAGGAATGGGTGTGAGAGGTACAGGCACGGAAGATGACTGAACCCCCACGACATGAGATGCGAAGTGAAAACACCACGAGGTAGTGCGAGTAATACGGAGCCATCAGGTCAGGTTAGGTGTGGAAGTAGAAGCGAGAGCGGATTTACATAAAGTGGCTAGAGAGATGATCTGATGGGAAGGTGGGCTGGGGCATGGGGCGATTTCGTGTTTGAAACTAACATGAACATGAACAGGACAAGGTGTGTGGTGCCAGAAGTCCCGAATTCCCATATAGTGGAGCTCCATTGTGTTCATCACATCACAGTAGTAGGACTAATGCAGATGATGTTTAGTATTACATATGACAAAATTGGGTACAATGCGCTGCGGCCCAACCTACAGTGGAATCACAGAGTGTTACATTCAAGAGCTTGCTGAACTTAAGTGTATTTCCATCGTCAGTGTGGTACACCTCTAAGGTTTGCTGCCATTAGAATTTTGCAGCCAATGGCACAGCGAGAAATAAACCACGAGTGTCACAAAATGGTGAAAAAAAAGGTATTGTTGTGTCACAACTCACAAACACACCTTATTATCTGTCCGCTACCTCCTCCTTGCGATCGATAATTGTCCTCGGTCAGGTTTGGTTTCATTTCACATTCGTGGTGAGTGGAGGATTGCCTAAAGTGTGGGGGAGGGGCAGGCAATAAACAAAAACGGCGATAATCACCCCGACGTCGATGGTAGCACCGTTTTTGCACCATGCACTCCGGGGCTCCCAACCTCGGATTAGTGGGGATTTTTCACAGTATGGGGAAATTGACGCTGCCAAATTAAACTCAACTTCTTCTCTCTTCAGCAAAAATGGACGGCCACAAGGCAAACATAAAGTTCAAGCCGTTGAGATCAAACTTGGTGAGCTTACCGTCGAATTTGTGTAATCTTTTGTTCAGCGCCAACATCGTCAGTCAAAATGTCATTGTGGAGTTAGTGTCCAAGAACAACAAGAAGTCATACGTTGGATGGTCGGGCATGCCATCGTCTAACCTACAAAATGTCGAAGTAGATCCGGTTCTTTGCCAGTTGTTGTCGCTTCGTGACAACGATCCTGTTACCATCAACTTGAAATTGGGCAACTATGAGTCTGGCCACATCAGCTTGGATCCGTTGACGAGCTCAGACTGGGAGCTTATCGAGCTCCACGCACAAACTATCGAGGATAACTTACTTTCCCAGGCCAGGTGCGTGGCGTTGAATCAGATAATCATTGTGTATCCTTCACTGACAACTTCTGCCAAATTGATGGTGACTGATATCGGCACACAAGATCACACGTACGCAAAGATTTCGCCAACTTGTGAGATTGCCATTGCTCCAAAAGTGAGACAGAAACAGTCTGGCCCTTCCACTGGTGGTGGTGGTGACTCTAAGCCCAAATCGGCTCGGCCAGCTGAAGACTATTCAACTCTCCCAACTGTGTTAAAGAGAGGGATTTCGTTGCCTCACAAGCTCTTTTCGGAATTACCAAAGGCTAATGCCAATGGCTACGAAGTTTACGTGGATTTCGACCACTTGCCTCCCAACACATTTTCAGATTACGCTGCAATTTCCATCGTGCTGGGCCCAGATGATAAACATAGAGTAGTGGCACCAGCAGATGCAAACAGCTCGGCAGAAACCGTCAAGTCGGCACCAGTGAAGGAAAATAAACGAATTGTAGCGAAATTGGTGAACTTTTCCAATGCTGGATTCAACACTGTTGGACTTTCAGAGAAATTGTCCATTGCGTTGAATGTCGAACAAGAAATAGGATTTATCACCGTGTTGAAGCCAGCAATCAAACCTTCACCAAAGAGACCAACCACATTGACGATCTATCCCTATATGACGCAAACTAAAAAGAATAGCCAACTTAATTTGAATTCCACCACCAAAAAAGAACAAAATACCAAACTAATTAACGACTTGTCACACTATCTAAACGAACAAAGTCCCGCGTTTTCGTCACCATTATCAAACTTTACAAAAATTCCAATTATTCCTGGAGTTTTACCTCGTGGTGGTATACTCAAATTTAAGAAAAATGACGACCACAACTGTTGGCTTAGGCCTGTAAATATCGACAAGAGAAAGCCGTTCAAAATCGAAGTGGGGGAAGAGTTGTTGAGAAACGCCTCTTTCATTCAGCAAGTGGAGCCCACTGGAAAAACCAGTGAACTTGCAGTGGGATTGGACAAGGTTGTCGATGGCATTGTTGATACTTTTACTACATCTAACAACACTGGAACTTTAGTTCATGGGAAATCTGGTAGTGGTAAGACTTTGGTTTTGAACTTGGTGGCTGAAAAAATAGCAAGCGAGTACGGCTACTATACCAAGGTTGTCTCTTGTGAGACTATCATGAATGAGACGTTTTCTACTTTATCGAAAAACCATGTTTTCAAGTGGCTACAAACGTGTTCCTGGCACAAGCCTGCAGTTCTCATTCTTGACAACTTGGATAAGCTTTTGCCTGCTGAGCAAGAACAAACCGATTCTACCAAATCCAATCAATTGGCCGAATACTTGATTTCACAATTGGGCAAGATTCACTCACAACACAACAGTAGTTTGAGTGTTTTGTTTTCAGCAACCTCGAAAGAGGCATTAAACAAGCTTTTATTTCAATGTCATGTTATTGAGAACTTCCATCATTTAAGTGCCCCAGACAAGAGCACACGGGCCGAAATCTTGGAAACTTACATCACAGAAAAATTGGAAAGTGAAATTGATTTTGATATCATGGACATGGTTTCTGAAACTGAAGGATACCTTCCCAATGATTTGAAGATATTGAGTGACAGATTATTTCACGAAGCGCTTTTTGCTCAACCTGAAGGAGGGAAAGTTGTTGCAACCAAGGAGCACTTGGAAAAATGTTTGAAAGGATACGTTCCTTCTAACTTACGAGGGGTTAAGTTACAAAAGTCGTCAATCAACTGGAGCGATATTGGTGGACTAAAAGAAGCAAAGAACGTGTTATTGGAGACTTTAGAATGGCCAACCAAATACGCCCCAATTTTCGCAAATTGTCCGTTGAGATTGAGATCAGGTATTTTGCTTTATGGGTACCCTGGTTGTGGTAAGACTTTATTGGCTAGTGCTGTTGCTGGACAATGTGGATTGAACTTTATTTCCATCAAGGGTCCAGAAATTTTGAATAAGTACATTGGTGCATCGGAACAGTCTGTTAGAGAGCTTTTTGAACGGGCACAAGCAGCAAAGCCATGTATTCTTTTCTTTGATGAATTTGATTCCATTGCACCCAAAAGAGGTCATGATTCCACTGGGGTTACTGACAGAGTTGTTAATCAAATGTTGACACAAATGGATGGTGCTGAGGGATTGGATGGGGTTTATGTGTTGGCTGCGACGAGTAGGCCCGACTTGATTGATTCTGCATTATTGAGACCAGGTAGATTGGATAAAAGTGTTATATGTGACATGCCCAATTATGAAGACAGGTTGGACATTTTGAGGAGTATTACGGCAAAGATGGACTTGGCACCTGATGTCAAACTCGAGGAGATTGCAGAAAAGACCGGAGGTTTCAGTGGTGCGGATATGCAAGGGTTGGGCTACAATGCATATTTGAAGGGTGTCCACGTGAAGCTTGCAGCCAGTGAAGCCAAAGCGGAAGAAACCTCGAAATCTACTGATGATAACGATACATATGAATTTTTCCAGGTTAATTCTGAAAAGTTGAAAAGCAAGAAGTTAAGACCAGCAGAAAGGGTCAAACTCTTGCAACAAATCCAGCAGATATTCACCAAGAAGGAAACAAAAAATGAAACGGTACTAAAAAGCGATGACGAATCACAGAAAGTCTTGATTACTCACGAAAATTTCGTGGAGTCTTTGGCTGAAACCAAGCCATCAATTTCGTTATCAGAAAAGAGAAAATTGCAAGAAGTTTACCGGAAATTTGTTTCTGGACGGGATGGAAACATGCCTGATGGAAGTGCAAGCAATGAGATTGGTGGGAGAACTACGCTAATGTAACGATATATGGGATAAAGATATAGAAGTTATGCATAGACAAATAAAAACTAATGATTTGTATGAATATAAACTTTAACGATATGTATGTATTTATCCAGATTATACGATATCAATGTGTTGGTTAAACGTTTTCAACTAACGAGTACCCTGGACTATCAATTTTGTCATCAGATTCGTCAAGATTCGTCAAGATGGGGTTATAGCACTTTTCGCTGTACAAGCTGGGGAACAATCTGAAGTAACTCCACCAACCAATGGCAGAACCTAAAATACTTCCGATAATTACGTCGACAAAGTGGTGACGGTAATCTTCAGTTCTGGAAATAGCGATCAACGCTGCGCAGAACGACGGTAAAAATGCCACCAAGCTTCTCCATGAGCCCACAGCTTCGGAATTGATTACTAACTGGCCCCCTAACCACAAAGATAAATAGAGCAATCCGGCAAACGAGAGTGACGAATGGCCAGAAGGCGTCGTTCTGAATCCATCGAGCAAAAGTCCCATGTCTTCGGTGGTACAGACGTCCTTTGCGAACACCAATACGTCTGGTAAGGTATCTGGCTTGGGAACACATCTGGCCAAAAAGTCTGGTCTGTGTCTTCCGATGAAGTTCTTAAGGATATTTGTCGTGATACATGTGATGAATACCGACAAGCCCAAGCCGAGTAATGCTACGTAAGTGTGGTATATTTTGTGTTTTGGTTTGGTAAGTATTATGGAGACAACAAACACAACCAATAGCGGCAACCAGACGGCATAAACGAACAACTCGGTGTTGTTGACGGTTTCTTGGACGGCGAAAGGATGGGAAATCGTCAAGTCATTGATGTAAAACTGCCTCTGAAATGGCGGTAAATCGTACGTTACAAAGTAAAGTACGGCCAAAATAGCAAGTAGAACCAAGTCACTGATCCTCCACTTGGAGCCTGATTGGAAAATGGGCGAAGTCATGCCGAGGTTTACTCTGTTGACTGTGTTTGAGTCGTGAATGCGGTTGAGTGTATTGACTATCCACTCTGAAGCCGACATGATGAAGTATGAATCGTTTATTGAAGAGGTGTACTGGAAAGCAAGCGCGATTTCATATATGGGAGTGTCGTACCACGACCACCATAGAGGACCCCTACCGTGCGCGGTAGGCTACTGACGAAAGGAAGAAAAAAAAGAGGTGAGGCCAGGGCGAACCACCGCGAGAGCAACAAAAGTTACTACTAGGGTAGATAATTGTATGGTGCACCTTTTGAAATGTGTGTTGAAGGGCATGTGAAAACTAGTTCAACATTGATTCAGATGTAGTTCAATTCAAACATTGCAATGGTTAAAATGTGCTTGGTATAACGGTAAACAGTGTAACGGTGTTAGCCGTATTTCAGGTGTGCACAGGATTCAAGCACATTGCCATTACGGTCAGAGCAACGAATGAGCAATGTATTTAGATAATATAGTAGTGGGATAATTTCTTCAGTGAATCACCAACGAAGTCTTATTTTATCTCCACTTCATTGCGATATACCTTTATCTCCACACTGGGTCAAAATCTAGTATAGTAGAATCATGCAAAACGCAGGGGTTATCTTTCGATGGGACCATGGACACTTTCAACAAAGAGCGATCTTGCAAACGATAAGAACTTGTTGGAACTGTCAAACCACTTGGACTTGTGTTTAATCAAGGTTGAGCGCATTGTACGACCAGGAAAAGATTATGTTGTTGACCATGCAGTAACACAACCTATGCAACAAGAAAACAATAGAAACAGGCCAACTGGGTGGGCTGTATTCGTGCAAGAGAGAACAGAAGTAGATGAATGGCGAAATGCAATTTTCATCACGTCAAAATGCAGCTCGTATGCCACACTGACCATCAGTGTCAACGATCAGCCGATTTGAGTTTGAAATACGACTTTTGGACACAGAGTATAGGGTATAATTATTGGTTGGAAATGATGTACTGATAATGTCGTATTTTTCATATTTATGTCTCATGTACGGCAGTGCAGCAAATAATATGACAAAATGTGCGTTAATGTGCATGCTTGTACAGCGAGATACAGCCACAATTGACAATTTGTATGAAAAGCACGGCGAAGATCAGCCATGAAGTAACTAGACAATCGCAACTGGAACGTAAATATCGTATTGTGAAGTGCTGATATTGTGCTCATTCCGTAATGTAATACCTTAATTCTCTCTTTCCCAAAATTATGACAGGTATTGATGTGAGATAACGACAACAGATCCCACACAAGTTCGACTATTCAGCAATGACCAAACATGGTTGGTTGTCATTGAAAAAACCAGGCAAATTTCACTCTACAGAAAATAGCACTACAGGAACACCTGACGTCTAGGGACCACAAAAGACCATAGTATAATAATTGTCATTTTGTTAACCAGCAAGGCGCATATCGAAGTACACACCACCAGCACCCAACAATAGTGAGCAAACACGCACTGCCAGTATCACACTAGAAATTGCCACATATCGTGACACTGCTACCACAAGTGTAGATAAACTGGAAATATACAAATAGCTCCAAACTGTAAACAACACATCCACGAATTCACCACCACATACGGTGGTTTAGTCCCATTTCCTCACACGAGTACGACGTGCCCAATCTGAGGCATTAATGCAATTAAACGTACGACTTTACAAGTGCGCGTTCGGATAAACAATGGCATTTGCCGTACCACCAGCATATAGTCGTGTATCGTTGTGGGGACTTCCTTGTTGCATCAAGCACCCTTTTGCGTCATACTGTACTACGGTAAGCAAGTCCCGAATAACTGTTGAGGTTACTGACAAAGCTGTTGGGTCACTGCGCCCGGATGTCAATAACAAACAACTCCCCTTGCTTCGGTGGGCTATCGCAGTAACGCAAGTCCGGTGCCCCCCCGCAACGGAGTCCATCTCGGAATTGGTGGTGCAGTTGGGGGTGGTAGCAAGTGCAAGTCGTGCCACCCAGGCCAGAAATTTCCTTAAATCCCTTCCCCAGAATTGTCGTGGTAGCATCGTTTCGGAACCAGTGCGGATACAACCGTTTTTTCTCCCAGTGACCATTCCATCTTCTTTATACTTAATCATAATCAGCTTTGGTTTCAACAACTGAGCTTATTTTTCTGGATTATTTATAGCCAGTAGCAGTTGTGCTGGCGACAAGCTTTTCTCCGTCAAAAATTTCTTCAATTCCTTCGGTGCCTTCCGTTACTTCAATCTCATCATTTCCTTCACTTCATCAAGACCTTGCTTCATCTATCCCATCGTTAACGTTATCGAGCTCGTCACACCTGGGAGGACCCGGTGCCACCATAGGCACTTCAGCCGCCTCAGAAAATCATCACCATTCACCCATTGAAATCAAGTCGGCAAGCTCTTCTCCATGTCTCTCCAAGGCTAACAATCTAAGCACATCACCACTGTCTGATCACCTGGTGTTGTCCGAGAGTTCTGGCCGTCCCGTACATCATCTGCCTCGCCATTTATCGTCGGAGCGTCTTGTGGTCCACAACATAGACCAAACTTCCCACCACCATCACCCCATTCCGAACAATGTTCATGCCAATCTTCAGGGTAAAAAGCACGCCAGCGATACTAAACTATACGGAAAACGGGATTCACCGCCACAAAGTTCACAAAGATCGTTTGTAGGGGAAGATTCCGGGCCAAGCTCGTTTTCTGGGGGTAGAAATACCCATTCTTGTTCGCCTATACCAAGTCTCTTATCACGGGCTAAACGATCGTCGTCAACGTCGTATGATTTGGTGTACGAGCGGGACAGATTCAGAACAAGAGTCCAGCAAATTAATATGACCCAATGCGATGTTTGTGATGGCATTGGCACCAAGACCACCAAGTTGAACGTCACCGACTCTGAAGAAGACGAAACAGACCAAGTAGATTTTGGTTCGAAAATATCGCCGTTGGATCCTCAGTCGTCATTCTTCAAGAACTTGCCTCTGTCCACGTTTAGTCCCAACGAATTAGATATCGTTATCAAGGTGGTAAGTAGCAGCCAGTTATGCAGTCTCTTTAAATGGTACTTTGCTCAACCATTACCAAATACAGCAGACATGTTTCCCTGGTTGCATGGGTTGAACAAGGACAACTTTGCGCAGAAACAGTTCTTTTTGTACCAGCAACATCAATTGCAAGAATCAAACATATTCAGCCATTTCACGTTAGACAAGCCCAAAGATATCCGGTTCTTGATGTGCATCAACATGAAGGAGGACTCCAAAACAGATATACACAATAATACTTTGCATGGGATTACTCCCTCGAGCTTCACCCCACTAAGGTCAATCAAGAATACCATCAAATCGAACGAAGTATTGCAACAGATCAATGTTTCCAAAATCGAGGTGAGAAACATGATTCAGAACTTGCTAGATGATATTTTCAATATAGAAGATGAAGCCATTGTGGACATGTTCACCAAGGACTGTATCAAGGTGAATTTTTTACCGGTATTTTTGAATCTTGATCCTGACCGCGGAGTCAGTTTACGGAACTTCCATATTCAGGTGTCGAAGTTGTCAACATGTTCAGATTTCATAATTTATGGAGGTCACAAAGCCACTGCATTGAGCTACGCCAGAGTGCTCTGGCTAGCTCAGCAATTTGAAGCATTCAAAGACCGGATTCCTCCCCAGTACAATGTGTTTATGTACGAAGGATCTGTCGATCAATTGCAGGAGGATATGGTTTGGAGCAACGATTTCCAAGTCAAAGAAAAGATAGAAATTACAAGGATGTCGTCTGCCACCAAGATAAATCGAAATGTGTGGGTTGGAAACTACTGGGACTACAATGCCATGATATCTAATTTGCTTGACAAATCAAATGGATTTGGTCCTTCTCGTCAAGAGGAACACTTATACTACGACCCGGTACACTCCATTGTCCATCAACAGAAGATAACAGGAGACCTTTCCAGTTATCTTCCCAAACCAAAAGCCAATTGGAAGCTATTCATGTACTGCCATAGCGATGCTTTGTTTCCCAGTTTATCAGTGCTATCTAGCTTGTTATTCAAATATACCATTTCCTCGCATCATGATGAAAACGAGGAATCTGACTATCATCTGTTGGAGTTTCCACCGTCGGGATCCATTGGAATTGGAGACTGTAAAAAGGAGAATTTGATGAGTATTTTGAATACGTGCAAGTTGATATATCTTTATTCTTCGTCGAGCGGAAATGACCCCAAGGTGCTATCCACGTTGATTTATTGTTCTGATGGATACACCGAGCTGTCACTCTTTGTGTTGTGTTATTTGATGTATTCATTGAACATCAGTCTTGCGGATGCCATGCTTAAGTTACATTTGGAGTATGGTCGGCCGTTCTACATATTCAATTCTGATGTGCTAATTTTGACCAAGTTGCAAAAATTACTCAACAAGTTCAGCCCCGTGGCCCGTGAAACAAATTGGGGAGAGTTGGAGACGATTTCCAATGGAGAAATCAACGAGTTGTTGTTGGGTCCATCGACATCACCCAAGTCGAATCTTCGACTTGGGTATATAGAGAACGACGACGACGAATCTGATGACGAGCCCGAAGTAGAAACTTCAGCATCGAATACTTGGGTAAACGATGTGGAAGGATCAATCCCATCCCAAATCCTTCCCTACATCTATCTCGGGTCGTTGAAACATGCCAACTGTTTGCCGTTATTAAACAAGCTAGGAATTAAGAAGATCATCTCGGTGGGAGAAACATTGGATTGGCTCAACGGAAGCAAGTTCCGAATATACAACGAGTTGACTGTTGACGTCGAGGACGATTGCAACATTGAGTTGTTCCACATCAAGAACAAGTCCGACAAATACCCTTGTTTGATTGATACCGTGATGAAAGTGAACAACTTGCAAGATGACGGCATTGACGAGCTTTCAAGATCGTTACCACGAATCTTGCGGTTCATCAACGACCAGTACGTGGAGTCTCATGGGAAAACCAAGATCTTGGTGCATTGCCGGGTTGGTGTGAGTCGTTCTGCCACGGTAGTAATTGCTGAGGTCATGAGAAGGTTGAACATCACGATTCCCCTTGCCTATCTTTATGTGAGAGTCAGGAGACTTAACATCATCATTCAGCCTAATCTACGGTTCATGTACGAACTATTCAAGTGGGAGGAGCAAGAAAAGGCCAAGACCAGGGCGACGACGCTTCGTGACATTGACTGGTTCATCATGTGTCGTGAGATCATGAAACTAAATCTCCCGTACTTGAACAACTAGGGGTGTCTGTGTAATAATAGAGCGATATTTATTGACGTGGGTTGTAGGATTGTACGATCCATAAGTCGATTGTAACTATTTGGCACCAGTCACTTCAGACTGGTTGTAATCTATACATTGTAGTAGATTGGTGATGAAAACTTTGTATTTTGGTAGAAAAGTAGTTTTTGGACGACTGCAGTGTGAGTTGGCGGGATGAACCGACCAACTACATCTGTGATTTGTGGTTTGTAGGTCCCGAAGGGCCATTAGTTCGTCTTGGTGCAGATGGTGTGTCTTCTCGTAGTAGCGGTAGAAGCAGGCGAACCATGGCGGTACAACCCGACCTACACATGGTAGCGCCAAAGATAACCTTGGCGCCCCCTCAGTGGGCAAAATATCAAAGTAGCCCCAGAACTACCAGCGTTCGAAAATTTTCCTGGCCAAAAATTCAATCAATTTGAAGCCCACGTCATACCCGTCCACGCCACCCCGATCTTGCTGTCCTGACACCGCCGATTGTTGTCACAAGAACCGGTAAGGAGAACTATCATCTGTCGTACTGTTAATAGTGAGCCTATACCCCCATCACTTGCACCCATTTAATACTGAGGCCAAATGGACACCCACCAGTTATCTTTACACGATCCGTCGATTATTTCATTTTCGGAGGATCTGGTGTTGAATGCCACCGTTTCCGACAAGGGAAAGTCGGAATTGCTTGGGAATTTGAGTCCCACGAATGTTCTTTCCAAGTTATTGGATTCTGCCATGGCCAACGCAGCGAAGGAATCGACGCCTGATTTCGACCAATCGGGTGAAAATGCCAATCGTCTTAACGAAACAAAAACTGCTGACGCCGGCAAGTTTGATCTTCCGTCGTTGTCGTCGAGTTCAAAGTATTCTATTGAATTTTTGTTGTCTTTGAGACACTCCAAGAACATCCCCAGTTTTGAAGGGAAATTGCCCGACAAGTCGTTTTGGTACAAGTCCAAAAACGACTTTGCCAGCCAGACTTCAGGAAAGCACCGAAAAAGCTCGTTCACCAAGAAAAATCATACCCAAGACAACTGGGAGAAGAAGTCGTCACCAGTTGGATTTGTCAAACAAAATGACTTGGACTCGTTATCTTCGGAGAGGATTTCGCGGCTTTTGGGCGAACCGTTTGACGAAGCACAACCAGAATGGGATTCTGCCGACATCAAGAGTGTTGGCATGGCGGATTTGAGTTCGATGGGCCAGACAGTGGAAGACTTTGAGAAGTGGAAATCTCTCATGAAAATGGAAGAACGTCGTAAGAATAATGAGCCAGTTAACGAGGAAGGGGACGGTGATTTGGCGGCAGAAAAAGCAGGTAATGATGTCGACTCGTTTTTCTCGTTTGCCAAACCAAAGTCTACAGAAGGTACTGTGAGATCGAGCTCGATCTCGTCGGCATCGAACAACACCCCCAATGTTTCCAAGTCGGAGACAGTGGCCAGAAGCTCAAAGTTCTCGTCGTTTTTTGCTCCAATTCCCAAAGTTACCGAGTCTCTGACCCAAGACCACACCCACACAATACAACATGCTGCCGAACCACAAATGCCATTACCACCACAATTACAACAACAACAGCAACAACAACCACCACCAAAACCCAATCATAATGGAATGCCCCAGTTCCAGGACCCACCAAGAAGAGACCAGCCCCCACCGCCAGGATTTTCGAGATTTTTCACCGAGCCCATGGAAACGAGCAATGCAATCAAATCACCAAATCCACCACCACCAGGATTCATTTCTGAGCGAAACGACAATGCAAAAGTTCCAGCTTCGACAAACGATTCATTCTTCATGTCGTTAATGGCGAAAAAAGAACCATCATCAAACGAACCTTCTGACAAGGGTAGAATTGCTCCTGATGCCAACCCCAACAGTGGAATGCCGGCATTATTCAACAACAACGCCAATCCTCCATCATTCATAACTCCAAACCAAGATAACGGGACAAAACATCAAGAAGGTAACCACCAGAAACTTTCCCCACAACAGCCCAATGGACCATCGCAGCAACGACAACCATTACCCCCATGGATGAAGCAGTTCCAAAATGGTATGCCTATGCCACCACCAGGAATGCAATATCCTCAAGGGTTTCAGGGCCAAAACTTCCGTGGCCAACTTGGAACCAATGGGCCCCCCAACTCCCACCAGGGAATGCCACCACCAGGGATGTATCCAAACGGCATGATGCCCAATGGGATGCCACCACCACACCGAGGGATGCCACCACCTCAATTTGTGAATGGAAACCCCAGCAACCCGTACCCACCACCACAATTCATGGGAATGCCCCCAGGAATGCCACCACCAATGCAGAACCAGTACATGCAACCGCAACCAATGCCACAGGGTACTCAACGGCCACCACCACCACCGCAGAAATGACCGAATTGCGTCGCTGGCCCATCCACTACGTAGTTTGTATAGCCGTCTTATTTGTGTTCAAAGTCTACAATACTGTGTCATGTATTTAGATGTGAATAAGATTCAATTAATGAGATTTATGAGTAATTAGAAGCTTCATTTGTGAGCCCTGTGGATCAACACACTCCATGAGAACATAACTGTTTCTTGAAGTATTGAACAAAGTAATGCGACTTTATGAGTTATTGCAAGCTGTTTGTGACTAGCAACCTTCGGTGATTTAGCTTGACAACAAAAAGTGGCATTACCAACTTATCTACTTTTCTTTTCCATGCTCAATGGGATTTCATCACAACTTGTTTGCGATCTGCAAGCACAAGTTCAACAACTGGATGTGTTCGTCCGTCCCGTTGTTCAACTTTCGGTCGGTTTCAAACAACTCCTGGGCAATGCTATTCTTCACCCTGGAGTCGAGCGAATCGTCCAATATAAAACTATCGTGCAATTGATCACACACCTGCTGGACACTCCATCCTTGTAGCATGATGTCGTTCACCACGGCGATGATTGACGAAAGAGTCTTGGACTTCATAGTGGTGACCAAATTGTCAATGTCGTGTTGCGAGAGGATTCCCGCAATCTCTTTTATAGAATTTATCGTAATAACAGAATTGTCATTACCAATGCTAGTACCATCATGGTCCGTCATTACTATGTCTTCACCGTCAGCGTACGAATTGTGAAGCTTGGTTGCAGACTGCAAATACGTGATTGCCTTTCTCAAATCTCCCCCGGATACTTTTAGGACTTGCTCCAACACGGGCTCATCAGCACAGAGATTTATGTGCTCTTTGTCCACAATGTAGTTTAACCGGGCCAAAGCATTGTCGTTGTTCAACGACTTGAATCTGAACTTGGAACACCGCGACGCCAACGGATCAATGATACGCGTGATGTAGTTGCAAATTAAACAGAATCTGGTGACTCCAGAGTAGTTCTCCATGGTTCTTCTGAGGGCAGACTGAGCATCGTTGGTCATGGAGTCGGCCTCGTCAAGAATGATGATTTTGTAGGGAGGACAGGGATAGTTCTCCAAGTCGTCTTTGGTAGGGGTCGACACAATCAACCGGGCAAAGTTCTTTATCTTTTGTCTTACGATCGATATACCTCTTTCATCAGACGCGTTCAATTCTAGTACTCGAGATTTGTACAAGTTGGGGCCGTACAATTGCTTTGCTAGTGCGAGGATTGTCGATGTCTTCCCTGTTCCTGGCGGGCCGTAGAATAACATGTGGGGCAAATTGGCGGTGTGGATCGTCTTCTTCAATACTGTGACAGCGTGATCTTGTGACGCCACATCGTCCAAGTTACGCGGACGGTACTTCTCGACCCACGGCGTGTGTTTCAATCGTTCTTCGTCGTACTGCTCGTGCTTCGGCTTGGCTCCTAATACCGACGTCATGGTGCAAGGCAGTTGTTCGTCGTGGTGGTGGTTTATGGCGTGGGTTGTCTCCTGGTGCTTTATGAACTTGATCGCAGTAAACGTGAAAGATTTCACCGGTAGCGCAGTACTACTTTTCACCGTAAAGTCTTCTTCTATCCAAAACTCAAAAAGTAATGAGCCACCATCAAATCATCCCCAGCGCTACTACAAACATTCTTCTATATTACAAATTTATTAAACTAGTTGAAGCTATAACGAAAGGGTGTATCCCACTGGTGTAGTGTGGGGGTTTATAATCGAAAATAGGACGAAGTTGCAAACTTGTGGGAAAAAGTATCTGAAAAGTGCTGCTTATTGCACTCCAATCACGGATAATTCCAACGTCCACACTCGTCTTATGTGGACCTTCACAGTCATGAAATTATGGGCAGTATTGAACCCGTCACCGGCGCCAATGGTGACATCAATTGTCTGGTTGGACCACCAACATTTTCTGGCAGGCTTTCTCCAAAATAACAACAATTTGGTGTGGTTCTCATTTGACTTTCTTGACTTTGATAATGATCGAGACGCTGCTCGAGCACTACTTGCAAGGGTGCTCAATCTCGACCTTGATCTCGATCTCGATCTCGATTGACTAGATTGATTGGACGCAACCGGTTCTAAAGAGTCTCGTGATTCTGGCGGTGGTGTCGTTCGAAGTCTCACCAACAGTAACGACAGAATGACGCATTTGGATGGCTCAATTGATCTTGAACCCCATTCGCTATTTCTTTCGAATCCTGAAGTACACAACATATCGAGTAAATGTCTCTCTGCCGGTCCTAATTTCTGGTCTACAGTTGGAGGTAACGTTGGATCGTATCCTAATCCACTGAACAACAACTTGTTCTTTAATAATTCCTCAGCCACGCTCAACTTCAAGTGTCTCATTTGGTCGACAGTTAATCCCGATACTGGGGGAATGACATAATAATCCAAATCTTCTCTCAAAACAATGATTGCTGGTTTATTCTGCAACACATTTCCCTGGCTATGTCTATTGTGATGATGGGAATCGGAAAATACTGGGGTCAACAGATTAGCTTCCACCAACTCTCTTTGAGCCTCCTGGAAATTATCAATAATGTACTGGAAACACGAGGGCTCAAAATTGACATATACAATGTCCTCTTCGGTTAAATTGGCAATGACTTGGTTGTTGACATCCACAAATACCCCGTTGGGAAACAAGCATAACAAGATACTTTCGGGCAAGCTCATCAACTCATCTCGGGTAATGGTGAAACTTTTTCCTCTAATGTTCAAATGGATTTGGCTATTGAGGTCTACTGGCTCGCCTTCGTATTTTGGCGCGTTGATATTCGGACTAGTATCTTCGGACACCTGGGTAATGATGTTTTCCGTCATGATGAAGGGGGGAGGCGACAACGGGTCAAGAGTCAAGCAAAAGTCAATTGAAAGTCAATCAAAAACGCTTGCAAAACAAAAGAAATCGCAAGCAAACAACCCAGTTACGTAAATGACGGTCTTTTATAACAATAATCTCGAAATTGGACTCGTTATTGGTTGAAGTTACCCACACAATTGACGATAAATGTATACCGTCAAAAACAGCGCAAATTCAACCGCTTCTTCAAGTAAGCTACTACTTTAGGTTACCAGCACCTAAAAAACACACTTGACTGCAGAAAATAGAATGAATTCTCCAGGTTTAATCAAAGAGCATGGAAATGTATTGTAGCAGAAACCTCGTTTATCCTCAGCGTTTATGGTGCGGAAAAAAAATTGTGCCGTGAGCCACGACTTTAGTTTTTCACTGTTTTGACGGCCGAAAAGTTTGTCCACGATATTGTAGCGAAAACGGGCGGTAATTGGCAATTTGTTGGGCAATATGAGTTGTAGTGGCAATTGCAATCATGGATTGGTGGAAAAATCCGGGGTTTTACCTCCTGATTCGAACGAGATATGGGATGATAACGAAGATACTATCAATGTGGATGCTGACAGACAGAGAAGTCATTACAAGAAGGGGTATGTAGATGGCATTACTCACGGTAAGGAGCAGAGTTTACAGGACGGATTTGATTCGGGATTTCCCTTGGGTGCTCACTTGGGAGTCCGGGTTGGCAAGGTGTTGGCCCATTTGAGATCAGTGAACGAGGAGTTGTTCTCGAGGGCGAGGAGTGAGTTGAATATCACGCGTGTGCTCAGTTTGAAGTATGTGGACAGCAAGGAAGAGTCGCAGCATCATGAATTGGTGGAAAAATGGGAGAAAGTGTGCTCCGAACACCCAATTAAGTAGCCTTCCATTACCTTGAGATTTGGGACAATGAATAGGGTCTGTTGAGATAGCATCAAAACTAGCCAAAAGACACTGAAACTTCAGCAATCAGAGCGCAGAGGGTGATCTAGGTGAGAGCACGCGAAAAACAATTTGGTGCCCATTGTAGATATTTTGGTTCCTGTAATTTCTGACAACTGGGGACCACGAACGGAATATACTGTGTGGAACGGTTTTGACATACGGCAACATCATTATTGCATGAAACAGGATTGCCCTTATTCTACGCCAGCGTTTGGATGGGAATGATTCTTCTGACTCCACCAGTTGTGTTGCACCATTGGGAATTACTCTTCCATAGAGCTTATTTGGCCAGTTCATGAAAACTGACAGAAACTACGATACACGAGAGCAGTGCATTTTCAAATTTCAAAATGAAAGCATACATTCATAATATTATGCACTTGTCACGAAGCTGCCATTGAAGCATTTTACACTGAATTGTCCCCCCCGGGCATTTTTTCATGCCAATGTCAAAAGTCAACAACGTAAGAAAATGGCCAAGGATAAAATCTACTACACGAATACATAGTTTTTTATTTCGTCGAATCGGTACGAACCACCCCAATAAAAAGTTAGTGCAGCTTGTAATTCACTTGCCAAATGGCATGTCATTAACAATTTGGTTATTCAAATCGTCTTGTAATGCCAATAACTTCTCTTGAGTTCTGAACCGGTTCTTGTTCCAATCAATCCACAACTCACTAATGAGATACTGTGTTTCTTGTATCATTAAAAACTCTTCAAGACAGCACTTCTTAATTAGCCAATCTCGGTTCAATTCCTGGAATATTTGCTGTTTATCATCAATGATACTTTGTCTCAATTTTGCCAAGTTAGTCCCCGAGGCATCAACATCCTCGTTATTTAACTTGTTAAATTTGGCTTCCTTTTCTTTGATTTGTCGTTCTAGTTGCTCAATGTTGTTCGCAGATAACCGTTTCGTTCTCTCAAACAATTCTTGCATTGAGTATAGATAATCGAGATAGTTTTTGAATTTTTCGTTAATTTGATTATTGATAATGTAGCTTTCGTCAATCAAAACTTGGCTGGATTGGGTGAAGAATTGATTTATGCCAGTCAAGGAATCGTTAATGGTGATGATATCAGGTCGGTTGTTTTGCCCTATGATTGACTCTTCTTCGCAAGGATAAAAGCTACCATTCATTGCTTTGTACAGATTTAACATTTCAACAAACTTGGAATTATCATATGCTTGTTGTTGCTGTCTCTTTTCATGTCTTTCTACTAAGATGACAATTTTTGTCCAAGTCTCAATCAACTTTGTGATGGAATTTTCACAATTGGACCAGCTCTTGAGCATTTCTTGGCCAATTGTTGGCCAGATTGAGTTGATGAAGTTGGTCACGATTTTTTCCCCTTTGAACTCAATCGAATAATCTATCTTGGCTTGTCTCTTCCACGTAACTATATCGGTTGGAAGACTTAAAAATGTGATGACAACTGGTTCTTGTTTCAAGACTGGGTGCTTCACTAGCTGATTCAAAAACCTATGCAAACCACGACGACGTCTTTGTAAAAATTGCGAATCTGGAGACGATCCTACTGCGTTAAATTAGTATACGTTTCAAGAAAAAGTGGCTACAACTTCGCCACAAATACAACACATACCCGTAAATTTCTTTGGTGGTAGTCCTGGAATGACCCTAAATGGATATTTCTTCAATAAGAAGTCTAGAAGCCTAAAGATAATTGTTAGTACAGAACATCAAACAAGACGCAAAAAAAGCAAACATACCAAACAAAATCAGAATACCGTCTGATGACTTTCTTGGTTCCCGCCGCACCATTCATTCCCAACTTCAAATCGTGCGTTATGATATAATTTACATGCTTGAACAAGAGTCCCTCCTTTTCAGGAATCTCTTTTATCTTGATGGAATCACCCGATTGCAACAACGGCTTAAACTTATCCCGGATATCATCAATGTACCTATTTATGGAATTCGAATCAATGGGTACTTGATTATGGATTTTCTTTTGCGGTGAATTCTTGACGTCTTGTTGTTGCTGATGTTGAAGAAAGGTTTCCGAGTGGTCCGTCAACAAAGGGTCGGGTTTGGTCCAGTCACTTTGTGGCTTGTCATCTTCTAGTGTAGTGGTCTCCAACAGGACTCCTAAAGGATCGACTATCGTCCCCAGAAAACACAAATCATCCACTACCTGTTTAGGCAAATCCGGCAAATTGCTCAACTTGAATTGTAAAGTAACGTAGTCTCCGGTACCGGGAACACTCAATTCCAACGCAATCAACCCCAAGATCTGGTAAAAGTTCGTTTCGTCATTGGGAGGCAATAAATTGTGATCATAAACAATGTCAAGAATTCTTGATTTCTGATAACCAGTCAAATATTCCCGAGAAACAAGTACTCCAAAAACCACCGTCTCCAAATCGTGCACCGTGGGAACGTTCTGTGCGTTCTTGGAAAATACTTCTCGATATGACGAGGGGACGTTTGTCACTTCCTTTTTGGTAATGTCGCTGGATGATTGACGAGTGTCACTGTGGAGCAACTGTGATGATGTGAGGAAAGTCGAGTTGAGTCCCAGAAAACTTGCGGTATTTTTCGACTCGTCTGTCCCAGTGGCCCATCCGTTCTCCCACGGATCGTCAGAACTGAACAATTGGCTCATCGGGTGGCACTTCTCTCTGTGGACGTTGGCACACATTGCTATCGCGAAATCAGGTTTATCACAACATGAGCGGCGCTACCATCATCACCACCAGTTCAATATCGTTACCAGAGACAAAGCGGCTTGGAATGCTACAACGGCAGGCGGAGAGAAACAAAGAAACAGAAAGCGAGACTGTGTATATTGCGTAAATTGAGATCCAGCACAATAATTTTAATTTCGATATTAATTTTGCTTTAAGTTACTCCACGAGCTCAAGCTCGTGCTTCTTGATATTGAGGGTGACATTGAGACCCTTCCCGTCAGCGTAGCCAAACGCCTGCGTGCGTGGAAGTCCAATATCGGTGGCCCGATTTTCCGGACTGGAAATCGGTTCCATGTTGAAACACGTTTTGAGGAAAAACACCCATTGGTTGTACTCAAACTGATCGTTTACTTCGAGACGGAGCCGTGTGATTGGCGACGAGCATTCAGTAGCCACCGTGATATTGTTCTTGTCCATGTACTCGTGGTACGCAAGGTTGCTGAGTCTGATGTTGAGGTTTTCGGTATCACTAGTTACCACCGTGATATCTTTGAACCCAGCATCGGTGTACTCCACCACGCCCGCGGTGGGGGTGTCATCTTGTGGAGACAAGGGTAGCTGGACCAGATCAATCTTGACTGGTGGGAAGTAGTTTGTTTCAAACATCTTGTCACTATACTTTCCTTGCAAATAGATCAAACTTCTCATACCGTCTTCTGCTACGAGCCAGTTTTGATTGGAGTCAATCAAACACTTGTTAAACACCTCGAGAGTCAACCACCCGTCAAAGTGGGTGCTGTGAATGATTTCCAAGTCGTCAATCAAGTTTGGGAAGTTCCCTTGAAACGGAAATACCCTATAGTTTTCGGCATAAAATGGTAAATCGGTTAATGTCAACGTGGGAGCATCACACAATTGCACTCCAAAAAGCTTCAGTTTCAAGATCGGGAGATTGTCGACCCGCGCCTGGTTGACGTGTATATGGAACGAGTCCAAACAGATGCCAAAATTGGGCTCGTCAACGTTCTTTACAATTTCACATAGCTTGTCCATGGTGTTGACGTTGGTGGCCCAACTAAGGTTTTCGTACGCCAAACGAATCCCCCGTTTGGCAGCCAATTGTGACGCCGTCTTGAACTGCCGCACAATGGTGTCCATGTTGGTTGATGGATGACGCAACACATTGGAGCAAATGATCAACTTATCGGTACACAACTGGTTCATGATGATGAAGGTTTTCTTCAACTCGTCGATTTTGGAGTAAAACTCCTCGTCGCAGTACCATCCGCCTAGGTTTCGGAACGGCTGTACCCCCGTAACCACTAAGTTCAACTCGCGACAGTACTTGTACACTTCGTCCAACGACTCGACTTTTCTCAAGTCCTCCAAGTCGATTTCTACCCCCATAAACCCGGCATTGTGAATCGCCAACAACTTCTCCCAGATATTGCCGCTGAAACACCGTGTTCCAATGGCAGGTTTGATGCCAAACTTGGCAATCAAGGCGCCAAACTTGGTTTCGTCACTCGAAGAATATAACCTACGAACCGCACCCATTCGACCTGGTACAACGCCAATGTTGCGCCAGGTGGTAGATAATCGCCATGTCAACATGTTGGGTGGTCTAAACTGACATATTACGAGAGGCTTGTCTCGGTTGTGAAACAAAGTAAATAAAAAGTTGCTGGGATCACCCCACAAAATTCGAGAATTTCACTATAAAGGCCAGAAATTATCAAGAAGATGTTTTTTGTATTTAGTGAAAATTGTATATTTATGTGTACTTATGTAGGAGAAATGTTTATAGCGACACGATTTCGCCGTGGCCGCACCACGTCTACGATTGTGGCTGATACTTTGCGAGAAGCTTTTTGGCTTCTTCCTTCAAGTCTTCTTGGTCCGACTCTCCTAGCTGTTTTAATATGTTTATACATGCTTGCTTGACTGGAGGTCGGTACATGATGAGAAACTGTAGTGATAAGAACCCGATTTTGGATCTGGCAGGATCGATACATAAGGATTTGATACGAGACACCAAATCTTCGTTCAAGTACGGCAAGTCTGAGATCAATCTGATGAATATCTTTCTGTCGTTGGGTTCCAAAAAGGGAATCATGGCATCCAACACTTTGCCTGCCCATTTGTTGTAAATTGAAGTTGTAGACTGTGAAGATGAAGATGTGGAGGAGGTGGTGGCATCACCGTTTTCTTGCTCGGTGTTGTCGTCTTGGTGTTGTGACTTCTTCTCCTCGTGGTACACTTGCTCACTATACCATTCCTCATTCAACCACTCAATAATCAAGTCGATTCTTCCATGAATGTTGTCGAGAAAGTAGTCAAAGATGGCATTCCGTATCATGTCGCTCAACGCGCCGTTTTTCGATGCATCAGGGTCGGCATCAGTGGTCTTCATTCCTCTTGTAGCCAACCGGGTGAGAAGCACCAACCAGCTGTCTTTTTTCCAGTATTTGATGGCAACTTTTGTCAATTCTTCATTGGCCTCGGCTTCATCATGTGGTGGTGGTTCTACAGAAGTGGCATTGGATGCCAATTTGAAGAAATTTTTGATGATTATTTGGGTATGGTCTCGTTTCTCCTTCCATGATAAACTTTCGGGTGGTGGTAATGTGTACACCGATTCCGGGTTGTAGTCACCTTCATCATCTTCATCGTCTTCATCTTTGACTTTGGACTCATCTTTGACGTTGCCCTGATTGCTACCATTGGTGGGGATATTGGGATTTGGTTTGTTTAGCTCAGAATCTGAAGTGGTTTTTATCACGTTGATGTACCGTTCACTGATTATCTCCAATGCTTTTGCAAGCTTGGGTATCGATGCCTTTTGCAATGCGTTGAAAACCATCGAGGCAAGAATGTGTTGTGGTACTGTGGACAAGTCAAACTCGTTTAGTTTGTTGGATACCTCGTTCAACGTGTAAAGATTTTTGTAATCAACGGTTTTGAGTTTCTTACTGGGGTTGTAGAACCCTTCAAACTTCCGTTTCTTCACATTCGAATCGGGAATTGTGAATAGATTCTTCTTTCTCACATCGTTTCCTCGGTCAATCAACAAGTTCAACTTGGTGGTGAAAGTTTGTTGGTAATTGGTTGGAATTAAGTTGTTCCGGAGACAATGGTTGATGAAAATTTTCAAATGACGATCAATGTACTTCTTTGCGAGTTTGTATTGGTCAATCGATTGGTAATTGGACTGTAATTTCTTGTCTGTGTCGTAGGATTCCAAAAGAGCCAAAACTTTATTTACAAACTGGGGCTTTCGTTTCATGATTATGACGCAGTTGAAGATTGTTGCCGAAAACAATTGGGGAATCAAGATATCTGACTGGAAAGTTTTCAAGATCAAGTCTAATAACGACACGGATTCATACTCCATATTGTTATATTTGATTAACGAGTGGTTCTGATTCACCATGGCCAAGTTGAACGGCACAACGCTATCAGTGTCATCGTCTGGTCTGTTTGAGGATTTCGATTGATAGTCAATAACCACAATGATGAATTTGATCAACTCAATCTTGGTGAAAATGTTTCTCAATAAATCGTGTTCTTCATTATCGGAGTTAGGCAAGGGGAAATTGGTCTGAAATTTGTTGACTAGACCATTTTTCAATTCTGTCAACTTGGACCAAACGTGGTTGGATCCGTCATTTTCAGCAACGTACCGAAATACTAGCTTGTACACCACTACAACACTATCAATTACTAACTTCAAGTTGTGGATGTCTTTGACATTGGCAAGATGTATTAATGAATCCAACGAGTCGATGGCCAAGTCGATTCGGTGAGAATTGGCCACTACGATATCTCCTACGAAAGATTCATGAAGGAACTTTATACACCACGCTTCAATGGCGCTATCAGGGTTGGGGAGAAACTGTAAGATTTGCTTGAAGACTTGGGGGTAAGTGTCTGCGTTTGACCGAGCCAAGTCTCGAGCCTGGTTCAACTGACTGATGATCAGCTCCGAGCTCATTTCAGCCATTGTTGTTCCGCTTAGTTGATGTATATTTCGTTATGTGAAACTTTGTTTTTCAGACAAAAGAGGTTACCCGGAATTGACCCAAAGATTTATGTCTTACATTTTTCCAAAGCAGACAAAATGGAGACTAGCAAAAATTGGATGCATGGGGTATGTGAATTCATTGGGGGTTATAGTACAATCAGATACTATGTGTATCGAAATTGAAATCTTTAGATTTTTTTAGGTTTCTAGAATTGAAGAATAATGGCTGCAAAATTGGGGAAGACAACGAGATCACATAGCACATAAATGAATGATGTAGAGAAGCATGTGTACGAAGCAGACTAAATAGACTTATAGTTCTGGACCATTGCCTAGTTCATTTGTGTGTGGAACGATTTCTGTTGCTGCCGGAGTGCAACTGCGTCCCTATCTCTATCAGAATAATACTTGCAAAAGGTGCACGAAAGGGTATATGCAGCTATGGGCATTGTCAGCAGCCAAATCTGGCGTTGTGAAGAACAAAGTGTTAATGAAGATGCACTGATCAATCTAATTTTGCGGCGTAGAATGTCAGTTCTGCAAACTAATATTTCTGCCGCATAGATAATTATAATTATTACGCAACACCCTTGCAAATCCGCGGAGCAAAAATACTTTGTTCAAGCTGCAGCCATGATGCACCTTTGATTGAACCTACACTTGCACCTAGCTCCTTGAATCCATTTTTAGAAACATTGATATTTGGAATCCCCAAAGGCGTATCTGAGTGTGCATTAGGCGAATAAATTTTTTGTGGTGTCTGCATGTGGTTGCATAGACAAGGGTGAATCCACGACAGTAACATAGTTTTGCAAGCCAACAGAAAGGGAGTGAAACCTGTTTGAACAGGACATCTAGAACCGGTACACACCATCCATTTTGGGGTTGGACGAAAATTTGACACAGCATCGCCACTACGTCGCAATTGTGTCATCATGCACCGTCAAGAAAAGTTACCAGTTGCAGTCTTCAGTGATTTTCTTGTTGAAGGACAATACAATGACCTATAACTTTACGTATGCTTTTACATGATTGTATTGTTGGCGCTTCACACAGGGTGCCTAAACATATAAATGATACTTTTCCTGGGCAGGGGTATGTGTGGGATGAACCGAATTATAAAAACACCGTAATCAGTCGTGACAAGTAAACCACGTCAGTAGAAAGCACAAAGGACCAGCCCTAAGATCCACATCCCAAGTTGCATAAGAAATACGAATCGCTTATATTGCATTCATGGAGTTGGTACCAATTATCAATTTCCGCCCTGCATCGACCAATTGTGTGGGTTGTGTTGTGACGCAAGGGACAATTGTATCTACTCTTAGACTAAGACATGCTTGCGACACCATTTCTCGAAATGTTTCACGTGTTTTATTTTTGGATTACTCCCAGTCTGTGTCTTAATGTGTATTGATAATGATTGATCTTTAGTATCACTTCACTACTCTATTACTTTCTAAGTTTATTTTGGCCAGATGTTTTTAGACCCTAGCCATTTCGCGTCTTTTATTCTCGTGCAAAGCCGCGTTTTCGTACTGAATAGATCATTGCCGTTCGCATCCTTTGCCAACCTGTGCAGTCATTGTCCGTCTCTGTGCATGGTGCATTTGTCTAATCTGTGGATTTGTTTTAGGCTGGCACATTGCGTGTATCATCTTTGCCTTACAATTGTCAATTCGCTTTTCGATCCCAAGCATTTTCATTACTGTTAACATACTACCTACTCGTTCTCGTTGAGTTGGCAGAGTATACTTAGTTTGCTTTGGTTTGTTGTTCCAACCACTAGGAGCTCGCATAGCGTGAGTATTGTTCGTCATCCACAGAAACCCGCGCCCCTCTTGTTGATCTACAAGTCGAGGTCTACAGTACGATTTCCGTTGGTGTCACAACCATATTGTCATTGCTCGTCTGGTCAAGGCTAAATTTATCGTCATTTGCATTTTCCATCCTCTGCGTTGGCTCAAACTGGCCAATATTTGAAGTTGTCACTGTTGACCTCATCGATTTGCATTACCTGATTCCATCTCATCATAAATTTTGAAAGTATGCAACTTGCTGACGCCATGGAATCAAAGTACGAGTTGGATCACTCGACATTCGATATGATCGACATCGACGACTTTACCAATTTTCGATCAAAAACTATCTTTTGGTTCATTGTTGCCTGGGTACTATTAATTCTATCTTGGGCTTTATTAGGGTCCGATATTTACACCTGTCTTAACATTTTGGTATTCCACAATTGGGACAGCTCGTCTAACCTGATAGGTTACAAGCCATACGCTTACAATGTTGCCAAATGGATTTTCATGTCGTGCATTATCTTTCAATTTGTTCTATTGCTATACCACTGGATTTGGGCCATCAAAGCATATAGGTCGAGAAAAATCGCCCTTGCTTATCTCAACCCCATAGCGAGATTGATCTATACTGTCAAATCGTACAGCTACTTTTGTGTGTTCAACGAAATCGATCAGGACAACTTCTTTGACTGGTCATGTTTTTATATTCTAGATGAATTAGACAGTGCATTACAGATTTTGCTATCGGATACCCCAAGACAAGTAATCAATATTTTGACAATAAAGTATTACGCAACTGATGGGTCTAATGACGTCTTGGCCAATATTCGAAACATATACACACATAACACTCGTCTAGGAATAATTTTGTCATTTGTTCTTCTTTCATTAGTGATTTGGTCGTTATTCATCTTGCGATTTGCTTTGGCCATTCTTTTGTATCCACCAATTTCGTTCAAGCTACGCAGGGAAAAGCGATTCAAAAGCTTGAAGAAATATTGTTGTCAGGTGGTGAACAAGCTTGTCAGGACATACGTTTTCAAGCACAAGTCAGATCTTAGAAATGTCACCTTTTTCCCAAGGAATGACAGTGTGCTTTCGGAAAATATTCTGTTCCAGCCTGATGTCAAGAAAAACCCTTACACTGTCAATAACATTTCCTTGTCTACTTTTCACAGTGTGGATGATTTACCTGCTCCTGGAGATGTCATGAAACATCCCACATATCACAGAAATGATTCAACGGGCTCCCTTATGTATTCGCAATCAAGGAACCCATCCTTACCGCAAATTTATGATCCAAATCAGCTGAGAAAGCCTTCTGTTCCATCCAAAGATTTATCGATCGGAGCATCCCAATATGGACAATTTGACTCTAAAGCAAATCCATTTAATGATAATTATGCTACGCCGTACAGAGGATTTCTGGCACGCACGATAGACAATCCATTTGATGACTCCCACGAAGATCGAGATTTGAGAAAGATTCAAGAAGTAAACCCATTTTCCGATTTGGAATCTAAACCTGTTTCACGTAGAAATATGTCCCTTCCTTTGGAACTACAGAACTATAGGTCAATGCTGTCGGCTGATTATCCAAAAACAATACAGACATCGTCATCCGTTGATGGAAATAGAAATGGATCAATCCCCGAACACAGAGATATTTCTGAATCTCGAAAAGGTTCATCAGGAAATGCAATACCCCAAAAATTGAGAGTTAATAAGCAAAGAAAACCTCCTAGCAGCATGCCATACACTGGAAATCACACCTTATTTGAGAAGGGAGGAACTACAGGACAACAACATGTCTCTGGCAAACCCTCTTCACATGTAATGCAAGGCTACGATCCCAATATCAAATATGAGGCTCCAACAGAAGCATCCAATGGGTTCCATTCAAAGCCTACGCTCGAGATAACTCCAATACGTGAACCCGACCCATACTTGCAATCCAGCACTGATGATGCCGACACACCAGACAATTCGGCACCGTACCCCACCCGAAGCATCAGCGTTTATGATGAGCTTTATGATTATAGCGACGTAGCAGCATTCGGAAACCAGTAAATAGAGCAAACAAATGCATATACTTCACCGTCTTAACAGGAATGAAACGATTCTGAACAGGTGGGAAGGGGGAACTTGACCGGCTACAAATGGCAGATACGAACCATACATTACCACTATTTACAAGATACTCAACGTCACTATTTCTTTTCGGCATATTCTTTCTTCAACTTGGACAACTCTTCGTCGGAAATTGGTGGGATAGGAATATCACTAAATTCATCCTTGTTCAATGTACTAAAGGTGTAGTAGTAAACGGTAAGCGGAATAACAGTACAGATTGCCAACCCAATCATGTTACGTTTGAAAAATGGTGCCCTCACCCTGTACAAGGCTGGGGTCATCTGATGGGTGAGAGGATCACGATAACGAGTTTGACCTTTTCTACAACCAGTTAGTAAAAACTTCAGCCACGATCTAATCACTAGCGTGATACATGTCACAATAGTACATACGGAGCTCCAATAACACCCATGTTGACAATATTGGAATGAGTTTGATAAAGAAGTTTATTTGGCACGGAATTTTCATTATTTAATTTATTGTGAGCAGGTTACATACACACTACAAAAGTATCATTTTGCAACAATTTGATTTTGATAAATTAGTTTGTTTTATTCTTGAGTTTCTATGTATGACTAAGTAATTACCCGCACCACTACAGAGACCCAATTAGTAGTGGTTGAGTTTCCATAATGTGACTTTACCACCCTCGTTTCCGATGGCAAGTATCTCGTTATTTGGAGAAAACGCACTGACGGTGACCTTACCCAATGGGGTACCGCTAGTGGGCCAATTGGCATACACCGTGGCAGTAGGTAAGTGCACTATTCGCAAGGCATCTCTTTTGGCTCTCGACGAAATGATAAGAAGTTGTCCGTCTGGGGAAAATGTCAAGGTGGAAATTGACGTCACCAAGTTCTCTACCGTCTTGAGAGGTTTAGGATTGGCTCCATCAACAAAGGTGGTTCTGTCATAGACGTTTACTAACCCGTTGTTTGTACCAATAGCTAGCCATCTGTTTTTGGGTCCTCCAAGACTGATCTTTGTGATACCCACCCCTCCATCGTCATGCCATCTTCTGATGATTTTGTTGTATGTTTTTTGTTTGGCATCCTTGTTATTAGCAGTCTTGTTATTGGCGGTGGCGGGATTCAAAGCGTACTCCCAGACTTCACCCGCAGTGTTGATAATGACGATGAACGACTCGTCTTTTGCAAAATCGAAATCGATGATGGTGCCTTCGATTTTGAATCCTCTGATCCACTGCCCCGTGGTACCGTTCAAAATGTTACACCACCCACTGTTACCAGTTAATCCAATGTACGTTCCCCGTGGTGACATCTTGAAGTATTCAAATGATTTCTGGAACTTTTCTGCACCGTACATTCTCGATATTTTTTCTACACTTCCAGTGTTCAAATCCCACTTGTTCATGTATCGTCTTCTCCCACCAGCAAAAATTAAATTTTGCTGTTCATGTGATTGGCCTAGAGCGATTGGTGCAAACTGACACGAGCTTATGGGCGAGTTCCGCAAATGTAATGATGTAACAAATTGGTTGACTTTACCATCTATATGGTATATTCTTAATGTTCTATCGAACCCCCCTGTCAACAATAACGGGTGGTTATGATGGAACGAAATGCTTTGAATGGCTGATCTCGACACTTTCTGGTAGTTTGCATCTTTCAATCTTGTTATGGAAATATTAGTAGGAGAAATCAATTTTAATTGTTTTGTTTTTATGAACTTTTGTGATGTGGATAAGATCTTCAATATGGCGTTGGTGTCGTTGTCATTTGCCGACAGTGGGCCGTCGTCTTCAATGTTCATTTCATCGTCACTTCGGTCTACATCTTGTTCTATTTCATCGATCCATTCTGGTCTTGGATAGATCTTTTCGAATTGCGATCTTAATCTTGTAGTGTAAGATTTTCCGTTTATCGACGAGTTGGTCTGACTCTTTCTCAATTTCTTCAATTTGTCAGACGAGGTCAAAGATATATTCAATCTCTCGTCGTCTGAATCTTCCCAAGCATCATCAGACTCAGGTGCAACATCCGAATCATCTTGAGACTCTTCTTCATCAATTTCCATATCATCATCAATATCGTCTGCCTTGTCATATGATTCACCATCGTCAATGAAGAATAATTCATCGTCTTGAACGAACTCTAAATCCTCGTTGTCAGAGTCTGAGACATCTTCTGAATCGTTCTTGACGTCCTCATCAGATGAATAGTCATATAAATTATCGAGTTTTTTCAAATTTTCAGAGAACCCTTCTTGATCACCAAAGACCAATTTTTCCAAATAGAGTTCCTCCTCATCCTTAGGCGGAATCTCCACGGGGTCTTCACTATGATTCACCATGCTAAAATTCGTTGAGCCTCTACTCTAGTGTAATTTTCAAACTATAGTTTTTTCGATGAGATGAGGTTTTGGTACTGCAGGAAACTTCTACCTTTATCATACCGTTGCAAACCAAGATCCTACCACGAAGATCGGTCTCCGTAAAGACCTAAAGTAGTCGAGTGATCGCCCGAACCTTAAATGTAAAGCTAGTTTGAATTAATATATTAGTGGTATTTAGTATATATAAACTTTTAAACAAATCATCCGAATCATCGGCCGCAAACGGACCGTGTAGATGACTTAAATGCCAAAATGTAGTATGCTATTTGTTATTTTTCCTTCTTTGGTATGGACTGGAAACCACAGGCTTTGCACGATTTATTAGTAGATGTTTTAGGTTCTTTTTCAATTAGTCAATTCACCTTTAAAAAAACCATGGTATTTGCACTCTGCCCATTCATTTGTTTCCTTTTAACTCAGTAACGAATGTAATAAAGTATTTCTTGAATGATTTCGCATCAGCTTTAACTAAATTACTTCCAAAATCATTAGTGAGTGATTGAGATAACCCCATGTTAACTAGATACCCTGACAAGTAGTTCAAATACTCATCACCCTTCTTCAACTGTAACGTTTTTAGTAACAATGCAATCTCTTGCGCAATTAATCTGATTTGTGCATCCTTCAAGTCAAATTCCTGCTTTTGGAATGGTAGTTCGAAACATAATTGTGTCACTCTGTTCATTAAAAACTCGTCCATTCCTTCAAGGGGTGGTAGTCTTTCACTGTATTTATCTTCAGCATCATTAATCTTACCACCGTTTCCGAATATTGTCACCATATTAATTAGTTGGGTCACAGCTAGTTTTGAAGTCGAGGTTTCCGATAAATCATACGCATATTCGAAAAGCGTGGATAAAATTTTGGGAAAGTTTTGCTTGTTAGTCTCGGTGACTAACAAACTCGACGAATGGTTGATTACTATTGCCGTCAAGAAATTCAAAAACGATTTCTTCAACTGATATTTGTCCCTGATAATGTCGGGCATGATCTTTTCTTCAACTGAATTTTGATTCAAAATCTCAAAAACTTTGGAAATGACTGGTGTCAATAAATTGTTCAATAACAGATAGATGTTATCGTCATTTTTGTAGTTATGAACAATTTGTCCCAAGAAACTTAAGAAATCACCCAATTCATTGATTCTCAAGTTTGTGGCTGACACGATCAAAGTAATTAATTTAGACAAATGAACATTGATGTGGTTTTTGAGGATAGGAATGAATCTTGCAAATGCGAATCTTGATGCATCCCTAATAACTTCGTGTTTTGGGAAGTTCTCCAACGTGATTAACACAACTTGTGCAGCATTGTTTATTTTATTAATGATTTCTTGAGGGAATTTCAATGCGTTTTCGTACGCCATACCACTGGCAATAGTTCCGAGTGCCATCAATGAATGATGCGCTTGTAACGCAATTAGTGGTTGGTTTTGCTTTTCCAGATCTGAAGAACTAACACACTTCTCTAAATCATTGAACAACGGCTGGAAAGTCAAATCTAATAATTTAATTTTGAATGCCAATAATTCATTCGATATCAATGAAATTAATGTACCAATGGTTTCAAAAAGATGAACTTGGGAGTTGAAATTGCCGTTGTCAATTATATCGTCATCTTCATCCTTAGTAGGCAATTCAGCCTTGATAACAACTAAAGGTTGTAACTTGCCAACCAAATCTTCAACAAAAACTTCGTTGTTCAAAGTTGGTCTTGTTAACTTGACAAATCTGAAGAACAAATACCAGCATCTTAATCTAACTTTTTCATTTTCATTGAATAAACCTAGAGGACTTGAAAAAATTTCAATTAATCTGCTAACTAAATGTTGCTGGTTAGATTGGTTGTTCAAGAATGTGTAATGTTTGACAATCAATTCGAAGAATTTCAACTGAATTTTAGGATGGTTTACATTAATCAAGAAGTCAGATTCTATCAACTTGATTAAGAATTCCTGAAAGATCATGTAAGGTTTAGATCGATTGATTTCTGGTTTTGGAACGTTAATGAGATTGTTTCTCAAACTGTCTGCATAGTTGCCTAATTCGAACAAACCCAATTCAAACTTTCTCCAATCAACTTTTGAGTCGGAATTAAAAATTGACTCGTTGATAACTATTGGAATTGCTTCCACGTAAAGTTCTGGGTTCAAAATTGCAATAGTGTCTTGAAAAGTTTTCAACCTCGATCTCATTTCCACAAACATTTCGTCTTCTTCATCATCATCAAGTCCATCATCATCATCGTCGTACTTCATTTTGAGAATAATTTTGTTTAGAAGAGTACTTAACAAATCAATAGAACTTAAAATTGGGATTTTCTTACTTAATAACAAATATTGTTGGATGAATGGGAAGACTTGTTGACTAACATCATCAAACTCATGACTTAACAAACTGAAAACCAAGGGCCATAATTTGATAAACTGCTGATTTGTCTCTTGAATTAAATTTGGTTCATTTTCAAGTACAATAATTAACTCAATCCCCATCTGATTCAAAAGCTTTGCGACTTGCTCCATAAACTCGACGTCTGTATCACCATGCAAGTCAATTGAGTTGATAATTGTGGTTAAGTCTAGTAACGAAATCAATTGTAGCTTATTTATGGGCTTCATCTTTTTCGAAATAATTTCAATCAATGTTTGACAACAATCAATTCTTTGATTTGTTTTGTTCAAGTATTGAAAGATCAAGGTGATGTATTTATTGTCAATGAATAAACCGATTTCCATCCAATTAATATAGTGGCCAATAATTTTCAAAGTATTTGATAAAATCTCTGATGAGTTGTCTTCGTTCAAGAGAATGTCTGACCAGGTTTTGGCAAGAGCATTCATGTCATTAGTTCTGATCGCATCTTTCAATCTTGTTATTTGATCCTGATCACTGCTTGATCTTGAGATGAATTTATCACCTATTTCGTAATGGATGGCGACGAGAATTCTTGTGTAATAATCAACTGCCAATTGATTGGTAGACATGAGTGAATGAAGGTCTTTCAAAAAAGTCGGGCATATCGATAAATACACATAAAAGAATAACTTACCAAAAAGTGCCGCGAACTTGTTTTTCATGTAATTATCATCGGCGACATTATCGACAATTGATGTGGACAACACCTTGAAAAGTTGGGAATTTAACTGAAACAATTCATCGTTGGATAGTTTAGAAATGTTCTCGTCAATTACTTGATAAATGAAAAACTTCAATCCTTGATTTAAGGTCTTTAAATCACTCTCAATCAAGATATTCAAACATGATTTGTACCCTTGCTCGGTAGATTTGATTTGGTTGATGAAATCGATGGCTTGATTTTTCAAGTCGGCATCCAGCGTACCGCTTAGAGCAATTGATACTGCTTGTTGAATTTGCTGGTCCATATAAGATATCACTGGAGTGCTCAAAAATGGATGATTATGTGAATGACTGTGGAAATCAGAACAAACAAATGATTCCTAAAAAAAATGCAGGAGGCAGTACAAAAGATCACAGAGACAACAGCAAAGCAAACACAACCCCTTTGTTAGTATTGGTTGTAGTTTTTGCTGATAAAAAATTGGTTGATTTACAATCGCCTAAGGTAAATGGTGACAACGTAAGATGATAAAGTTGATGGCTTCTTGCTTGCTGGAGTTTTGGTAATAGAAGTCAATAGACTGCTTTTTTTCACTCCGTATGTAAAAGTCAAGTTGTCCACTTCGAATTATGCGATGCTGAAGTAACTCTGATGAGTATGATCTTCACTTTTGCTGCGATTTTTAGTCTGGTATAAAGAAAAAACTTTTCGGTAAAAGCACACGACTTGTTGGAAATCCGGCACTTACATTTGATCGATATTGTGACTAATACAATAATACAGGAAAGTTGGGGCTGAGGTGATGCCGTTTACTACCAGGCTGACCTACGTAGGGCGGGGAGTGGGGAAAACGGTCGAAGTGGCAGGATATATTTTTCGTGGCCGCAGACTGGTGCACTTCAATCGTGGTGGTTTTTGTGAGTGCCGCGTCAAGTCTGCATCAAGTCTGCGTTGGAGCTACTTCAAGTCTGCGCTAATGTTGTTCTGACAAAGTGTCCGCAACGGCTGGTGTAGCATACTATCCGACAATCATGCGTTAAATACATCTTTTTTTCTGGAAAAACTAGAAGCTGGTTGTGAATCATAACTAAGAATGTTAGACAATACAAATGACAACTAAAAAGCAAATTCCTTGTATTTTCTACATAAATTCATACCTACCATAAATGCACATTTTCAAGTAGTCTCTTTTTTCAATTATTCCAAAATGGCATAATTCTTCAAGTGATCAGGTATATGTTGGTACAAATCTTTGGACTGTAACCATGACTTGGAAAAGTATCTGTCTGCGTATTTATGGGCAGAATCAGCCAAAATCGTCACGACATTGGATCCTTCTGGCATTGTTTCTGCAACTTTGACTGCAGCAACTACATTCAATGCACCAGTACCGCCCAAATACAAACCTTCTTCGTCCAAAAGTCGGTAAAGCATGGCAATAGAATCACCGTCTTCGATTTTGATAGCGTCATCAACCAAATCGATATCGGCTGCCAAATTGTCTGTAACTCTTCCTTGACCAATACCTTCAGTGAATGATGATCCTCCCCTCACGATTTCCTTACCTTTTGACTTTATGTAACTGTACAAAACCGAGCCAGGTGGATCAGCCAAGACAGACTTGGTTTTACCATCAGACATGGATTTTAAGTATCTTGTGATACCAGCAAATGTACCTCCAGTCCCAGTAGAACAGGTGAATGCGTCAACTTTCCCGTCCAATTGAGCCCAGATTTCCGGCCCAGTGGTTTCAAGATGAGCTTGTCTATTCGCAAGATTGTCGAACTGGTTGGTCCATACGGCATTTGGTAGAGAATCAGCATGTCTCTTGGCTTGATGGTTATAATTTTGGGGGTCAGTGAAGGCAACTACAGGAACAGGATGTACTTCACAACCCAACAAACGAAGAGTGTCAATCTTAGATTGTGCCTGAGTGTTTGGCATGTAGATGATACAATTGTAGCCTCTAGATCTAGCAACATGAGCTAAACCGATACCGGTGTTACCGGCTGTTCCCTCGACAATTGTGCCACCTGGAGAGATCAACCCTTTCTCCTCCGCATCTTTGATAACATACAATGCAGCTCTATCTTTAATAGACCCTCCTGGGTTCATGTATTCAGCTTTTGCGTAGATGTTCCGGTTTAACTTCTCAGACAACTTGGGCAACTTCAACAAGGGAGTGTTGCCGATTGCACCGGGCAAACCGCTTTGAGACACTAGTGGAACAAACGGTGGGTTCACAGGGATGTTTTGCGAGATGGAAATCCATCTTTTGGTGACTCTCGACAACATTACTGAAGCTAAAGTGATGATCGATTTGAACAGAGAAATATATTCGATAATTTCACGTGATGCTATGTCTAATTTCGCGACGATTGACATTTCGCTACGACATTCGTTGCGACAAAACCTTCAAAATTTGTCCCTCTTGAACTATGGAAATTCCCGTGTTCCACAACTGACCCACATTCCTGAGCTGCACCTATCATGATAATTAATTTTTTATTGGCTATTTACGTCATCATGCCAGCATTAGGTTCAAAGGCAGCTCAAACATGGAAATAGCCATACATAAACATTGCAATCAACATACATGTAATGGGTATAATAATTTTCGTATCGTAATCAAGAAATCCTTCCAAGGGGTCCTTCAGGAAAACTAAGGAAAGTAATACTGTCCCTTTTTGGCGAATGGAATTACCAATTGTGTCCAAGCAAAATGCGAGATAATAATTTTAAGATCCAGAACACATAATTATCGCAAACATCCTAATCTGGCAGCATGCACCATCAACATCAAGTTTATCCTTCATGTGCTTGAGCCTTAGGCTACATCAATCCTGATTGGTATTGAGTGAATGTCACACCAAGGATATACTAATCAACCTGAATACAAAATAGAACTAACAATGTTTTCGAGTGCTATCTTTGAGCAGCTTGTGATGCCGATCTTTTTGCTCCACCTAACTTCGCAGTGTGGAATGTGACGATCCTAACCCTGAATTCGGGAGCATAGTCTGTGCAAGCCGTAATTGACAAAGCAAACCCTGGAATCACCACATGCTTTTTCAACGGCAGGACAAGCAATTTTAGGTATAAACTTGACTTTTTTGTGCCTACTCGGAATGCCGTTTGTGTAAATCCTTATGTACTACCCAGGGGTTCGGCTTCTTTGTTAGACAAGCTTTCGTTAAAATTTATTTTTCACGATATCAAAAATACAAACAATAGCATACATATAATCTATCCGGATTACCGTTACGGCAGCAGTGACATTACACACTAAGGTCAAATATTAAGTGACACCATTTCTTGCCGAGCATGATGTGTGATGCACAGGAATGCTGACATGAACGTACGCAAGCCTTGTTCTAAATATTCTATCTACTGTAACTCACTTTCAAAACTGCTGATTTCTTTTCAATCCCTAGCTTGGTACGGACCGTTTTCACGCAGGAACGGAATTTGAGGGTTAATGTGTATATTGCCACTCCTATTGGAAGTTTGTTCTGATAGGAAATTTCTGAGGTACTATTTCGCCTGTGAAGCTTTGCCATCATGTTGTAGTAAGATGTACTCCATATGAGAAATCCACAAGAATTAGGATAGTACATAATTATACATTTTGTTACAGATCATACAATACCCTGTGTTTCGACCTGCGTGGATCAATAGGCGAATGTCCAGCAAAGCATCCAGATAAACAGACTAAGTATTTGATACTTACAAAATATTGTTAGTATATCACTCTACGCGTCATCCAACAGCGGCAGTATTGATCGCCAACGATTCAAGTGGCGTGAACATTCCATTTATCACATCCTGGTAGAGAAGTACTGCGTGTATATGAGCTTTGCATGAAATTAGGCATCTGGGGTACAACACGAGGTATTAATTATGCTAGATTAGTAATAATTATTTTTTATAAGTTTAAAAATATTTCCAACATTGAGATCATGCTAACAATACGAATCTTCCAGTCAGAAAATTTTTGTTTGCGTAGTGGGGTACACTGAAAATTTCACATAGTGCTGGGAAATGTTGCCAGCCCACTTCTGTGAAATTGTTCTGGACATTACCGCAGGAACAATGGCATAACATGCCGTGAAATCTCATTTTTTGATATTTGCAGCGCATTTTCTTGTTCTCACGGGGCGCCTAACATTACGACTTAGTGAATAAGTGATGGTGACACTACAACATGTCATGAGAAGAAGAAAAAGCCCAGCCTCAAATAGACATATCTATGGGTCATATAACTTTGACTCGAGGGTCACGGTAACAGAATAAAACGAAATAGGGTCACGAAAGTATAAGTAATCACAAAAATTGGAAAAATTCTTAATTTCGATGACGACCGAAAAACGTATTTTGAAATATTTTTTCATATACCCTTAACAAAAAACAACTGAAAAGTTCAACACTAAGCTATAAAATTTACGGCTCGATTTTTTAAGGTACGGTATAAAATAAGAGTGCTCAAATTTTGTGCGCTTACAGGGACTGCAATTGTGATTTTGATGTTATTTTTTAGTACTAAAAAATAAATGTAACACTCACTAAGTACTGCTTCGTGTTGAGCTTTATTTTTTTATATACTATGATTTGTATATATATATATAACATTTCCGCTATCTAACAGCAGTTCGAATGAACCCAAACTATTTGCTTCTTTGTACATCGTCTGGTATTCGTATTGTGCTATGTTTCATAGGCATCGCGTTATTAATTCTGAGTTCGGAATGAATAATTACAATCTGAATGGATTTAATAATCCCACATATACGAACTCATTTGCACCGGTTTCTTCGATCACAAGCGTTCCCCTAATGATATCAAAAGGCTTCGATAGCGACCGTCAATATCAGCAAACTCAACCCCTAAATGCACATCTATCTTCGCATGGACATCCTGCGGCACATTCAAATCATCACCGAACGCAATCAAATTCATTTTCTTCGGCGACAAATTCGGCGAAGCCTACAGCGTTACCGTCTTTCAATGAGCTTTTAACGTCAATACCACTGGTGCATGAGTTTAGAAACCCTGCTTTGAGTTCACCGAATTATACCATGGGGGGAAATCACAATGATGCTTCCTGTTTTCCAATTAGAATTGTCAATTCACCTTCTCATGAGCATCCGCACTCATCAAACACGCAGTTAATACCGCCACACTTGCAGTCCCCAGAACAATTGCCATACCATCTACGCGATCACTCACCAAATTATTCGTCCACAAATTATTCTCTTGCAACCTCAATAACAAAATTACTATCGTCACAGGAGACTCAAACAACCAATTCATCAAATAATATTTCAGTGAAACTGATAAGTGCAAGAAAATACGCTTGTAAAACCTGTTCCCGCTCATTTACAACATCGGGACACTTAGCTAGGCACAACAGAATTCATACTGGGGAACGAAAAAATGTTTGTCCTTGGCCAACTTGTGACGCCAGGTTTGCAAGACAGGATAATTGCATGCAACATTATAAGACTCACACTAATGGGAAATCTAAAAAGCTGAAATTCAATACCAAAAGAAACTCGCGGCCAAAGAGCAGGTAGGTAGTTTGTTAATTTTTTAAGAGAAAATTGAGATCCGGTTGACTTTCAATAAATCAATACTGCCATATACTTTCCCAAAAACAAAATTAATATCAGAAGTTAGCATTGTTGGGTGTTTGGTTTTGCTGGTCATTTTATCATCATCTAATTGTTTTTTTGTGGCATTAGTATATCGAGTTTGATTTACGTACGTATTTATTTGGTTTATAAGTAATAGAGTATATCAATCAAAATTAGTGGTATGTTTTGAGTATCGCAATCTCTCTAGCTAGATTTGCTTGCTTGTGAACTTTATCAAATTGACTTGGTTTTTCGAAGTTTGCGTGTTGTGAATAAGAGGTATTCAACTTATGCCAATAATTGAACTAAGAGGTAATCGCATCATTAGCTTACGGTAATCACATCATCATTAACCACGACAATTTATTCCATAATATACGTCAATAATAACCCTATTTAATAATGACCTACTCTGATAACGTGTCGAATTACTAACCACTCAGAAAAGTCATGGTGCTTGAGAACAAACTTCCCAAAAAGATAGTTTGCATTGTCTTGGTAAAAGAGTCAATCGCATATACCCTTTTGCTCCATGAATATGAAAGTGCAAAGGGACGTGTACTCAAATACTTGATGGACCCTTTTGAAATTCTTTTGCTTGGTTGTACATTGTGTTTTTACTTGTAATCGTCTCCTATTCCGTGTATTGGGACGGTCTAAGTAAAGAAATTAGGGAACTGTACGTATACCCATAATTTCTGTCAATAGGTCGTAGATCGGTAAAATAAGATTTGCTCTTATTAAATCTGTTCGGGTTTCTTTGATAATTGAAGAAGTTTGTACGACTTTGCTGTAATTCAAATTTACCAACTAAGTGATTCTTTACAACTTAGCCATGCAAGTTGGTTAACATAAAACTATTTTTTGGTGAAATATTTTGAAAAAAGATTTTTTATGTCAGCTCTTAACAATGTACAGTATTCCTAAATAATACAATTGGGGGAACTGATTACAGGGGTCTATCAAAATATCATGTGATGACAACATAATAATTTTACTAAGAGGAATATGAACAAAAAAAATCCAGGCTAATCGCATTTTCGGTTAATCAGAATGTGATTAATCATTCAATCTCTCACCCATGGATTCACTTCGGTGATATACCATTTTTCCAGTGATTTCTTGAACATATAATTTACATAATTGTACAAGTGAAATATATTTGGCTTGCCCTCTTCGGATAAAATTTTCCGAGTTTCAGATATATGTCATGTACGATTTTGTGTAAGATTCTTGTTAACATTTCAAGAATAAATTTTGCTATTATCGGGACCACACTTCGAGAAAAAGTAAGATTTCCGGTAGGACGCTGTCCTTGAGACATGTCGTGTCTTGCAGGGTTGTTTCACGAAACATTTTGCTTTAGGGTTTTGCATGAAGTTTACAAAATATCCCAATTTACAAAGGGTACCATAGTTCTTGTCACATTTGATGATGAAACTTCACAAATTCATTATTTTGCTGTATGTACTTGATCTCAAATAGTCCATGCACTTCTCAGAAATTCTTATTGTGCATTGCATTCACAATGCACATTTGAAGTTTAAATTCTATTCACGTACAAAATTCACATTCCTTGATCACTAGACCTGAAATAGTGAGTTCCATTCACCTCTTTGTTAATACTGTAGTCAATGGAATTTATTGAGATCTTTCTTATTGTTAAGGCGTAGTCTGCTTCTCCTCCATCGTTCATGTATATTCCGATTTCTTCTTCCTCAGCATCACCCCTACTTAAGTTAACCATGTCACTTATTAGATTATCAAGGTAATGACTGATTACCTTATTATAGTTGTGATAGAATAAACTTTCATTGAACTTGCATCTCCGCTTATTATCGTTGTGTATTTCAGTCGACTGGGCAGGTTCTGGTTCATCAAACTCTCCTTGTTCGACTAGTGACTCTTGGTAACACTTGAATGGGATTTGTGACAATGTGCCATGAAAATCATAAAGGTTGTCTTGACGAGGAATAACGTCATATTGTAAATTTGTGATTAGTGGTTCTTCGATATAACGATTTCTAATAGCATTTCCAATAGTAAACAATAGAATCGAACAATTCAAATCCTTATACCCACGATGCTTCTCATTATAGTACCGGTGGTGCATCATGTATTCATCAAGATAATGTAAATAGATGTTACAATGTTTGCATTTACATCCATTCCACATCAAGGTGTTCATTGGCTGCTCGTAACACGACAAAGTTTGAAAGAAGTTGGGAAGATATAATTGGATGCCCTCTCTTTTGGCTTTACTTAAGATCTTGGGTAGTAAAGTAGAATACATTTGTTTTCTCCTCAAGTAATTCCCTTCAAATCCATCTTCAAAATTTCCATAATCTGGCAAGTTGTGAGTTATCGAAATATATTTTATGGGGCTGGTTTCCATCAAACTGTTGATAAATTCAAAAACAATATAATCAAATTGTTCGTTTATGGTGTGCAATCCATATCTGTGTGATTGGACAAAAGACATCTTCCTCAAGTTTTCCAACTTTTCAATAGGTATCAAGTTCATCAAATCACTACACACTTGTTGGTTCTCACCATTGGTTCCAACATGAATTTCGAGGTTTTGCATTGTATGCCATTGGATCAAATTGACCAAAGATACGTTCTTTTCAAAATTATTCTCATCGAGAACTAGTTTGAATGTCTTCAAACGAAGCTTATACCCATTCTCAATGATATGATCCACAAACTTCCAATATGTTGCATTACTTGGTAGAATTAACGAATTCAAATTTTTGAAAATGGAACCAGGGATTTTGTGAAATTCAAAACTGCTACCTATGATTAATTCTTTCAAATGATGAGTTATTTGAGATGCACTGTCAACAACCACACTGGCGCATCCCAATCCTGAGTAGCTTAGTTTCGAACGTAGAGCTAAGTTATTTACTAAAAACTTAGATAGAACGGATTCCTTTTTGAATCTAATCAAATTGTCTACAAGATTTTGTAGATTCTCAATTAACTGATCATCGAATGTTTGCAAAAAGATATAGATTTCGGACAAGTTGTTTAGCAATTGAGGGTTGATTTCAATAGAACGGTTGAGTACAGACAATTTCGCGTTAACCAAACTCAATTGTGACAGTTCTGTGTAGAATTTGCCTGATTTCTGGTACGAGAAGCCGTTTATCAAGGTGAAATTACAACATGGATGCAAACTTGGATTCAACTGAACGATCAATCTCTCATACAAATGCTTCGTGCAAGGATGATAGTACGAAAAATTAGTTAATGCCAAATTTATTTTCTCTTGCTGGGGCAAGTAGGATATTATCTTGTCGGCAACAGACTCCGGTAGGTCAGTGAACTGCATTAATACCCTTAGTAATTTGTAGTAATCTTCTCTCCATTTTGATATTGAATCGTGGAGAAAATCAGTCGATAGTGTGGTTGATACACGACTATATTATTACGATCTCTAAAACAAGTAGAGTTGAGGATTATGTAACTAAGGTATCCTTTAGCATGTATTGCGTGTTGTTTATCAAATTATTGAATGAGATTTAGGAATGCTGTTTGTTCTCTTTTTTTTCATTTTTTATAAGAAATTGCAACTTTTTAGGAAGTATGGGCGTAGATCTTTGTACCTGTGGTTGATCGTACGTCACATTTGAGTAAGCTAGATATGCACAACAAGAGAGCTACTAACTATGGAACATCTGCACGATCAACTTCAATTTTAAAAAATCGATCAATCCGAAGATATTCCTGCAACAATTGGTAAGACATTCGATAGCCAACAGATGGAATAATGTTTTACGAGCATTGCATGTCCAGATGAAACCTTGTAAAAATTCCGGGCACATCTTTTAGGCTATCCCACTCAACATCATTAATTTAGCGAAGGACATTTTGCGATGCATTTGCGAGCATGTTGGTTGAGAGATCACAAGACATGGACTGCTGGAGGTAAATTTCAGTAGATTTAGTGTCGTAATATTGTGAAAGTGGCATGTAAGTGAAGAGAATAGGAATACTTGAAAATATATCTCTTCAGGTCAAATAATTGAAGCTATAGGAACAGCTACACAATAACTGCATCAGTACTAACTTCGCAGGGACTTGTCCTAAGCGCATGGAAAGAAAAAATCCAAAGAAAATATTCCCAAAATGAGAATTTCATCATATACGATATAATTCCAAAATTCGAATCTTTTTTTACCAAGAATGCCAAGTAGGTACATCAGTTTCTTACCGACAGAAACGACGTCCTGGGAAATATTCTATTGTTTTCTTCTACAAACTAAAACAACAATTAGATGTGAAATTTAAAATCTCGGAATAATTAAAGGGCTTACCCGATATACGTCTGTAAATGTTGTGCAACAAGATCGGACCGCCAATCTCGAACAAAAATATTTCAAACCATAAAAAACGTGCAAGTTTATGCAGGGAATACATATATGTAATGCACACTCAATGTGCATGTACCTACATGGCTTTTTCTTCGCGCATAGGCAAGATGCTTTGATGCAGTGAACTCAAGCACCACCTTATTTTCTTCGGAAATTGTTTTGCCGATATGCATTGAAGAATTTTGTATACTAAAGTGAATTTTTTTTATTTTTTTTGGTTAGTTTGCGACCCCTTCGAAGGTACGACAAGCTTGTGATTGTTGAAGGGTACCCTGGTTCACTGCTTTACGGAACATTGTGGTCACAGCATCTCCCATAAATCGTTACAATAGCAAATATACAAAATTTGATTACCATCTTGCATCATCTGACAGGCCGCCATACTTTGCCCACTTACCTGTGCTATTGGTTCTTCCTTGGCATTTTCGGATCATTACATGAACGAATTGTCGTAGTGTTTGACAAATCGCTTATAATTACAAGGCGATATTGTCAATTCGTATCCTGAAATAGTGATCAATCCATGAAACATTTTTCTGATTGAATTTACGTCCACCCAGATTGGTACAGCTACTGGCTGCGTATCCAGATTCTCTGTGAAATAGCAAAACCTCGTGCATGCTGTTCATAACGCTTGCGGCCGATTTTCCCGTTGAAAAATGTTCCCTTGGCTGTCCTTACATATAATTACCTCCGATTGGCTATATACACTCAAAGAATAAAACGTAAGGTTTACCCGCTACTCTGCATGTAAATTTAGTAACCACACTAAATATGAAAAAGAAATGTGCGATCGTCTCGTTTGTTAGTACATGTGCTGCACTTCATGAATGCCTGAGGCACGAAGTGTAATCGTACATTCACCAACTTGAATAAACATGCAATATTCTTAAATAATCTTAATTCCATTTTAGTAATCTCAAACATGCAAGATATCGTAATAGATTGTAGTCACTATGCCAAGGCTGTGTTAAAGGGAAATTGTAGGAGTTGGGTCCTCTTAGTAACTTCATTCTGAAAATAGCATCCATGAATTGGTATCTTTCATATATCCATATTGAAGACATGCTATTTGTGCGCGTAAGCTGTTTCAGTTGGTACTTCCTCGCCGCAGAATTTCAAACTACAAACATGTCGTATTACTAAGTTCATATTCCATATGACGCCTAACTGTATGATTGAATCAATTGATAAAATATTTATCTTTTCCATGCGCTGATCGACAATTTTAACCACCCCCCCCCTTTAGTTGGCATGTCCTTTATTTTTTACTAGCTAATCAATTGAGCTGATATAGATAATCATGGAAATAATGCTAAAGGAAGCTTCGTTTAATCAACAACAGTAGATCAGCAGTAAATGATTTACATGTATAATACTGTCTAAAGTAATATTGCATCAATTACACTAAATACCATGCAATGAAATAATTGCATGCGTTTCAAAATAGAAGTACAAAATCACTCAAACCCTGTCGCTTACTGATATTTTATCAATTTGAAGCCTAGATGATCTACAATATCTGGTACATAGTCAGACAGGATAAGTTAGACCCAGCCAAAAATCAAGACCAACCGAGGCTGCACTACAAAGTGAAGGTTTTCAAGATCTAGATTCGTTGGGCTCAACTCCCCAACAGTAAATCACACAGTTAACATGTCAACGCACTAACTAGGGTTTTTGAGATCGCTTTTGTTAATTATCCATTCTCTGTAACGGTAGGCCCAAATATTTTTACCTAATGTCCGTAGAAGATGCAAGTCTATATTTTGTCAAGGGTACAATCTGCTCTACCGGCGAGATAATCAAGAAATGAAGCCTTTGATCGGAGACAAAATGATTGGTGTAGTTTGAGACTGCCCACTGCCAATCACTAGCATCAGATATTCGAGGTTGTCATAAATGTAGTTAGATCCTCATCGCAACAACCTACATACAAATTGGGAATCGTTGAATGTCAAGATTCAACCTTAGCAATGCGATTCATACGAAACCTTTGTAGCAGTGGGTTGAGGTTGGCTAAGGAGCCGGTTTCTGCTAGTAAGAATTACCTTGGTCGTCCATCAAATAATCTTTCATCGGGATTAGTTGGTCTTGCAAATGTTGGAAAGTCGACTTTCTTTCAAGCCGTCACCAATTCCACATTGGGGAATCCAGCCAATTATCCGTTTGCTACAATCGAGCCGGAGAAATCGCTAATTGTGGTCCAGCTGAAGATTCTCGATCACTATCAGAAGATCTTCAAATCAGAAAAAGCCATTCCATCCACCCATACCTTGTATGATATTGCTGGGTTAACGAGAAATGCTTCGAGTGGTGAGGGCCTTGGAAACAAGTTTTTGGCAGACATTCGTCAAGTAGACGGAATATTCCAGGTTGTTCGGGGATTCAGAGACGATGAAATCATTCATATTGAAGAAAACAAGGTTGATCCTGTGCGAGACTTGTCTATTGTTAATGACGAATTGATTTTGAAAGATTTGGAGTTTATTGAGGTCGGGTTAACGCGGGTCGAAAAGCTCTTGAAACGCCCTACTCCAGGCACAAACAAACAGTTGCTCAACTTGGAATTGGAAACACTAAACAAAATTCAAGACATGTTGTACGACGGGTGCAAAATCTCCAACCACCTGTGGACCGATGATGAGATTGAAATCATCAATAGTCACAATTTCTTGACAGCAAAGCCAACAGTTTATCTTCTCAACGTAAACGAGCAAGATTATGGCCATCAAACTAACGAGTTCTTGCTGTCGGTTCAAGGATGGATAAACGACAATTGTCCTCAAGACAAGCTAGTCCTATTCTCAGCCCAATACGAAACCAAATTGAATGAATTGAAGAATGACGATCCAGAATCATTATCTGAATATATTCACGTGGTTGGAAGCGGACGTCCATCAGCAGTTCCCACCATTGTAGACAATATGAGAGAGGCCTTGCACTTGGTCTCGTTCTATACATGTGGACCTAAGGAGGCTAGACAGTGGACAGTAAGACAAGGAAGCACTGCGCCTGAGGCTGCCGGTGTGATCCACACCGATCTACAAAAGACATTCATCCTGTCTTTGGTTTACAAATGGCAGGACCTTCAACCATTGCCCGAGTTCAATGAGCAATCATTGAAGTCTGGCGGGAAACAGCACAAACAGGGGAAAAAGTACCAGGTGGAAGACGGTGATGTTTTGATTGTGAAAGCTGCCGGTGGCAAAGCCAGATAGATTGCTTGTACATAGTCCCGATTGCGGATAGAAAGCACGCTTGTGAATAGAATACAATAGTTTAACAATCAACGGTGGTTGCTTCAATCACTCAAAAGTGCAAATCTATAAAACAAAACTGTTAATTTACACGATGCACAAACTTGTAAAGAATGAAAAGACTCCGTCAATACCTGCAAAGAGTTACCCCGGAGCAACCTCCAATGTAATTTGCAGTTTCCAATCCCACTTGTTTTGCAATTTTAATCTACCGAACTACAGCTTCACCATACCCTACCTGTCGTTAGCAAAATTCAACTCAAGTGTAAAAACACAATCTCTCTACATTCACCTACAATGTCACTTTACTCCCAACAACCGTGCCCGTCCCGTCATCACCGAACATCAACCCACCATTAGGCGGAAACTCGCAAACAGACTACATGAGCATCCTCGCAACCAAAACTCCATCACCTCCAAACCTGGTAGTGACGCGCATATTGCCATATATATTTCTATGAAGAAATGGACCCTGGTACTATATAGGCCTTTTTGTACCAATCACTACTCAAAACCCATCAAACAAACCCTCGCGGGCCCAAATTCCACTCATTTGAATCGTCACACCGTCGCCATCAACGATTTTTTTGTGTCGTCATTGAACAAATTTTCTGGAAATTTTTCTTCAAATGTTGGTACGATTTGTTGGTACCAATTTCACATCTCGCCACACCAGGAAATCCCTGATGCTCCTGGCCATACTTTCCTACGTCATGCCCACACGGGCCCACGACGAGATTCGAACTTACTCCACAAACAACCGGCCACTTTCGCCCGAGTTTTCCACGTCGTTTCATCCTCGATTAACCACCATTTTCCGACAACTCGATGCCATTGCCCCCCGGTTCGTCATGGGAAGTGGCGACATCCAGATCCTCACCACACCAGAAGACTTCTATGCCACGTTGAAGAAGAAAATCGCCTTGGCCAACTCAAGAATCTTCTTGAGTTCTCTCTATATTGGCAAGACCCAAACAGAACTATTTGAGTGTATCGAAAATGCCTTGCGCAAAAACGACAATTTGAAAGTGGACATCTTGACAGACGCATTACGAGGAACTAGAGAAGCCCCCGATGTGTCCAGTGCGTCCAAATTGGCGGAGTTGGTGCAAAAGTTTGGTAAGCACCGAGTTGATGTTCGCTTGTATCACACGCCACATTTATCAGGACTCGCTAAGGCCGTAACCCCAAAGAGGTTGAACGAAGGCTATGGCTTGCAGCACATGAAATTGTACGGTTTCGACGATGAGGTCATCTTAAGTGGGGCCAACTTGTCACAGGATTACTTCACCAACAGACAAGACCGGTACTACATCTTCAAGAACAAACCCATAACAGACTACTACTTCAAGGTTCACACGGCAGTTTCCAAGTTGTCGTACCAGGTTGTTCCTTCCAAATTGAAACAGGGGTTCTATTTGGACTGGCCCACTTCAAACAAGTCCTGCGAGCCTCACATGAATCTCCATCGGTTTATCAGCGACTCATCCTTCTTGTTGGAGCCGTTGCTCAAACAGCACGAATTAACATCGTTTGACCAATACGACGACCACGGAAAGTTCGATACCATCGTGTACCCTGTTTCGCAATTTACACCGTTGATGAACCCTAACAACGACATGTCCACAGAAAAACCTGCCATCTTGCGGTTGCTCTCGTACCTCGACTCGTCCAAGATCAAATGGTGGTTTACTGCGGGTTATTTCAACATGTTACCACAAATCCAGGAACGGTTATTAAACTCCAAGGCAACCGGTTCAGTTATCACCGCAGCACCCCAAGCGAACTCGTTCTACAAATCTCAAGGAATATCGTACTATTTACCGGAAGCATATCTATTATTTGCAAAAAAGTTCTTGCAACAGGTGTTAAAAATGGGCAAATCATCTTTGATTACCGTCTACGAATGGAAGAACGGAGTAGTCAACACTCCTGGGGGATGGTCGTACCACGCCAAGGGGTTGTGGATGACTGTTCCTGACGAAGAAGTTCCCAGCATCACGGTGGTTGGGTCTTCTAACTATACCAAGAGAGCGTACTCGCACGATTTGGAAAGCAATGCCATCATCATCACAAAAAATCCCGAGTTGAAACAGGCAATGAAACAAGAAATCGACAATATCATGATCCATGCCCACAAGATGGAGTTGAGTGAGTTTGAGCCTAAGCCCGTACAACAGTCTTTGAACGAGAATCCCCAGCTAGACGAAAAAGGTGAGCCTATAAAGCCAAAAATTCAGTATGAAATCGACGAGAATAGAAGGATCAGTTCCGGTGTTCGGTTAGCCGTGAAGATACTAGGAGGGAAATTATAGACATCATGACGATTATGTATCGAACCCAAAACATATTGTAAATAGTCAAGTATCCAAAATCATCACATCAAAAACGGTTGACTGGAACGCGTAAATAAAATTGGGGATTGACTCAGTAGTGACCTTTAATTGAAGACATCAACTTGACTGGTGATTTCTAGGCGATGTTTTCAACTTATTAATGACATCGACTTGGCAATGGTTTGAATGTTCTGATGGAACCAAATTGTAGCCTAGTTATCAGGCTGAGTCATGAAGTTAACTTGAGACCAACCCCGGGTTCTGATAGAACCCGATCCTGCTTCCAAATCCTCTCAAGCTAGCCATCCCGCTTGTTGCTCTGTTCCATTCCACATCCAACCTATCCGTAACAACACGATGGATTCTACTACCACAACAGAAGGTGCAATTTTCCGGATTTCCCACATCACCTTTATGCTTCCTGGCGCACATGCGCCGTAGGCTTGCTTGACTTGTAAATATATCCCTGTGCTGACAACATCAACACAGTTCCCGCATACACATAAAGAGACACCCAAGTCGTCATGTTTACCGGAGCATCCCACCACTTCATGTTGGACAGTTTAAACAAACACATGAACACTATGGCCATCCACTGGAGCGGCAAGAACGCCAAGTCGAGTCCTACGCTGCATCTTGCGAGAAAATTGATCCATACCTGGGGGACTAGTTTGAAAGTATTAGCACAAGCACTGATCAACCACAAAACGTCAATCACGTCCAAAAGCACAATCTTCAGTTGAGATTTCACACAGCAATACACCACGTACGCAAATAACAAGAAAAAGCTCCCACAAACCGTAGACGCAAACCCCGATAGTCCCTGAAAGACGTTCATAGTTTTCCGGTAATGGAAAAACTGGAGCAAGATTCCAAGCGAAACCACACAAGTGACGCAGTCAATGGCAAAAACAACCATATTGACGTTGATATCGGGATGTACTGGGTATCTCCTAGTATGTTGTAACTGACAAGTAACGTTGACGGCGTAAAATAACGAATAGACCGCTCTGGTCAGATACCCAATGTATTGAAATAGGAAGTAGTCAAACGACATCCCGTAGACGGATTTCTTTAATTTGTTGTGCTTCAACTGGCGGACGTAGCTCGCACACTCAATCGCAGCCGATGCTATCAAGAAAACCTCCATGATAAAGGGATCATTGACAGTTGGTGCAAAAAAGTCAAGAAATAATGTAAATAAGTAGAAAGCTAGACGTTTGAATTGACGTAGAATTTGAGGTGTAGTGCGACCCTTGGCACGAGAGTAGCAAAATTTAGCGAGACGCAGGGCCAGTTAGCGAGAAACTGGCAGTATTTTTCGTAGTGGCACCCACATTTTTTTACCATTTTGATGTTTGTCTTAGACTTCTTTTCAACGGCAGTAAATACCCCAGTTATTTGTAGATTCTACCGTCCAGCGAATATTCCATACTAATAGCACGACACATCACAGGCTGGTGGGTCGAAATCCTTGTTTAAAAATCCATTACCCATACTTACTTAAGAAAGCGAGATGCTGATCGAAATAGAAGGCAACTGGGACATCGTGATATCGAATTTGCAAGATATATGCAACGTAAACACATCCTTGAGCATCGATGATACCGGAGACAAGTACAGTTTGGCAGCTTTACAGGAAATGTCGACGGAGGAGATTTTGAAGGTCAAGGAAGAAATGACCGATCACAGAGCCAACATTGGCACCACGAGACGACTCATTGAGACGTCGCGACAAAACCTCCAGTTGATAATCGAAAGTCTACAGAAGAAAGAGGGTGCCTCCACCCCTAGAGTGGGCAAAAAAGGGGGAAAGCAAAATGTACCTGCGAAGAAGGTTGGGGGCCGAAAACTGGGCAGGTCGTTTTATTACTCGAAATTCAACCCCAACGAACCGATTGTTATTGGATCGGAAGTGGCGTACAAACTTCGTCATCGGCACATGGAAGAATGGATTCAGTGCGAGGTAATGAAGGTGACACATGAGGGAACAAAGTTCGAGATCAGAGACCCCGAACCAGACGAAAACAACAATCCTGGGCAAACTTTCAAAGCGAACTACAAGGAGATTTTGCTCATTCCACCACAAGACGAAGCAAAGGACTTGGTGAATTACCCTTATGGCACCAAGGTATTGGCGAGATATCCCGAAACCACCACGTTCTACACCGCTGTTGTCGTCGGCAACAAGAAGGACGGCAACGTAAAGCTCAAGTTTGACGGTGAAGAGGAGGTCAACAAGGAAACCGAGGTGGAAAGACGGCTAGTGTTGCCCATGCCAGATAAGTGAAACGACTAATGTACGAGAAAAAGCGCTGAAAAATGAAACATTTGGCAAGAGAAGAGGCTCTTGCACCACAAGTCAACCATTGTAGCATCCAACACTCTCATAGAGGTGAAACGGGGTCGATTAGTGTCTCTTTTACAGGACCTGACAAATTAATCCTACGAATATGTGCCCACCAAAGCATATTATCACAACAAAATTTACACCAGTGTAAAGCTTGAATCGACACAAATACGAATCTCTCATCAAACACACACTGCGCCATACAATTTTACTCACTTGTAGCCTTCTATTTAGGTTCACTATAGTTAATCGATTAGAATTCGCCCTTGCACGACACGCAAAAAACGATTTTCTCATTCATCACCAAAACTACCGCCAAACGAGCCCATTCACTACTCAGGGAATTCTCCTACAAAAACATCAATTTCGTTGCCAGAATGGACGAAATGGACATAGATGACTATTCGAGAGTAAGTTGAGTATTTCAGAACGAAAGTTGGTGACAAAACCGTCGTGGAAAAATCCATGGGACAACTTTGGCACGAGGATCGTCGCCATCCGTCGATGGTTGGAACGACACACACAGAGGGTGTAGACGGGGGGCATTATCGCTTCTGGTGATGGTATTTGGGGCTGTTGTTTAACGAATGGTGCTGTGCGGTGTTATTTTGTTGCTTGGACGTTTTGGGTAATTTCCATGTTGAACCATTGCTAATACATCTAGGATCATTCTCGGTCTCCGGTGAGGGAGAGATCGCGGTCTCCTGCGGAACGAAGAGACCGTGGTGGTGCGGGTTATTCCAGAGAATCGCGAGATTCTTATTCTAGAAGAGACTATGGGTACTCTCGTAGTTCGTATGATAGAGACCGGGAGTACGGCTCAGGAACCAGAGGCAGTTACTCTAGTAGAGGCTCGTATGGGTCGCGAGGTGGCCGTGGTGGCAGTGGCGGAAGCAGAGGAAGTTATGGTGGTCGGGGCCGGGGTCGTGGTGGTAGTGGCACCACCACCTATCGTGACAGAGACTACTCATCCAGACGAGACTTTTCGTCTGCTTCCGGTTCGACTTCCGGTTCAACTTCTGCTTCCACCTCCGCTGTCGGAGGTGACGAGTCGTACCGCGCAAAGACAGAAAGAAACTTTGACAATAGTATTTTCATCGGCAATATTCCGTTTGATTGCACCCCGAGCGAGATCGAGGGCATTTTCGACGACCAGTTCAGAATAATCAGAGCAGATATCGTCACCAACCGAGGCAGATCTCGTGGTATGGCCACGGTGGAGTTTGCTTCGAAAGACGACGTACGAGCTGCAATTGAAAAATATGACCATTACGATTTCCGTGGCAGACAGATCTTTGTCAGACAAGATTATCCCCCTCCAGAAAAGAAAGAAGAAGCAAATTTCCGATCCAGACAAGACGACCAAAGAAATGAGTATCCTCCCAGAAGAGACGACTACCGAGAAAAAAGAAGAGACGCTCCAGCACCTCCCAAGCCTGGTACCGAGATCTTTGTGGGCAACTTGCCATTTTCCATCAACTGGCAAGCATTGAAAGATATCATGAGAGAAGCCGGCGAAGTTGTCAGGGCAGATGTGAGATTGGATAGCTGGGGAAAATCACGGGGGTTTGGTACTGTAGTTTTCACCACCACCGACGCTGCATCCAAGGCCATTGACATGTTCCAAGGGTACGAAATCGAAGGAAGAAAGTTGGACACAAGACCGGGAAAAACAGGATTAAGAAAAGATCGGGGGTCTACCGACTCGTACAGAAAAGAAGCTGGTCCTGCTAAGAAGAACTCTGATTTCACCGACGGAGTAGACGGCAACGGAGCCCCCTCCGATACCATTTACGTGGCTAACTTGCCATTTGTCACCAACAATGAAGATTTATACGAGTTGTTTGAAACCGTGGGCAGAGTCGCCCGGGCAGAAATCCAGTACACCGACAAGGGCAAGCCTTCGGGCAATGCTGTGGTCAAGTTTGAGCTCGCCGAATTGTCGGCCAGTGCCATCCTGAGTCTTGACAATTACGTGTACGGAGGCAGAAACTTGAGCATTACATATGCCAGACGGCCACATGATGCTGTTGATGCTGCTGCCGATGGTGACATTGACGTGGACGTGGATGTTCCAGAAGCAAGTACCACCGAAGCAGTTTCACAGCAACCACAGCTGTCCACCGATACCACGTCAGAAGCTCCAGCTCCAGCTCCAGCTCCAGCTCCAGAAGCCGACATCGAAGTAGACACCGACCCTGCCGACGCAGCACAAGCCAGTTGATTCGTTTATATACGCTCTACACACATCCCCCAAAACAACAATACTACAAGCAAATATCACTAAAACGTAGCTTCTTCCCACTGGTGTATCAACAATGAGCTCTGCCACCAGCACCTCTCGCTAGTCGCAGTGCGATTTACTGGAAAAACCACGGTAAATTTGGCTCGCATCCAATTTTCCCACTACCGTACCGTACCGTACATGTGGTGAGGCAAGAAGTAAAAATCTCATTCTACCTATACAATTTATCCACCACCCCAGGTTATTGTTTGTAGTGGTAGCAATTGATCACTTCGACGTAGCACCAAAATCCTTCCACACACCGCGACATGGCAGTATATCACAGTTCCAGTTTAGACATCAGTTTTGGCCCTCGGTACATCGTGATCTTCGGTCTCGTTGCGATGGCGGTGGGGGTGTATGTTTTCAGACACAGGATAGTCGAGGCTCACGACAGATGGAGAGCAAATAGACGGGCTAATGGGGCATTTGTGACTCTCTCCAACAGGTTTGCGGACGACTTCGAGGCCGGGTTGAATTCCGATACGTTCAGCATCACATCTAATATCTCCAGTAACGACCCCAGACACGGGTTGCTGGAACAGGCTAAAACCGAGATTATGCGCATTATGAATGCACACCACATCTCGTTTGACGAAGCAAGGCTTCGCTACACTCAGTCAGAGATGAATAACAACGACATTGACTCCAGTGGCCTTCCTAGAGACCCCAAACTTGTGACTTTCTGAGTTGAGCTGCAACACAAATATAAAAATGAAAAACTACACCGGCAGCACACGGAATTACCACTAACACGCGATACTTACGTTCACATACTTGAAGTGTATCCCATTAAAATACGCCTTTGCTCCATAAATGCCTACAAGGCCGCAATACCCGATTTAAACATCAAAAAATTGGGCTCTTTTTCACGCAAAAGAATAAAAAAAACTTCATTCGGTAAACACCGCATCACAACACATCTGCTAGCTTAAATTTACAAATATTGCCTTTTCCATCATGCTCCTTTGGCGTCCTTTTCTTTGTCCTTGTGTGCGCCGTTGTTACACAAAAACAAAGTCACATGACCATACAGCACGTGATATGCCATTCCCAAATAGGAAGGTTGTTTACGTTTTCCAACCCGCAGTGTTTACCCGAGATGAAATCCATATAATGCTAGATGGGGTGGTGTTTTTGGCGCTAGAGCAATTGTTTTCTCACGAAACACAGTTTGCAATGAGCGTGTATCGAAGATATGCCTCGCGAGAGCATGACGAAGAGTTCTTCTCGGGTGCCAGAGATGGACAGAGTGGTACCAAGGAACATAATTTGACTAATGTCACCACGCTTCCTGTTGAAGTTTATCCGTTGAACGGGCAGTTCAGTCCCATTGAGACGGATGTTTCCCAATTTCGTGTTTCTGACGAGGACTGGTTCTCCATCTACAAGTATGCGTCGTACTTTGTTGGTTACGATGACGTCGTTTTTGGCACCGTGGTTACGATGGTATTCAAGAATGTCAACTCAGGAAAGCTTTGCACCCGAACATTCACCAAATATGGGTTTACTAGCTATGACGATTTAATCTTGGATACCAAGTCGAGGTTTTGGCCAGCTTGCGAGAACTTGACTCCCGAGTACAGACACTCAAAGATGAGGAAGGCATTGGCAATTTCAAACTTGAAAAACTATAGTAAATTGTCCAACAACCATGGAATATTGGCTATTGACACCCACTGGGACGAAACCAATGCTGGTAGTTTGGCTTGTTCCATGCAACGACTCCATTTGGACTCTCCTCAGGAAGTAGGATGCCTTATACTGCGGTTGGGATTGTCACTGACACACTCAATCAACAGTTTGTTGCTCGACGTGGTTTATGATAGAAATAAGGTAGATAAAGACACAAGTGATGGAAACGAAAAGCTCATTCAATTACTAGGAGACCAAATAGACCAAGTTTTCAATCCACTATTGGAATATTCTCCAGAAGCAATGGATATTACCTATATCCCACCAGAAACGAGACCGGTAAACTACGTCAATAGCTACTTGGTTGAATCCATTATTGGAGAATTACTTTCTGTCCAAACAAACTACACCATGCAAATGGTCAATTTGCTTCAAAACTTTGTCATTCCTTTAAGAATCAATATTTTGGAATTGACTGACAAAAACGGGATTGCAAAGTTGAATAAGATTTTCCCTCCTACCACCGATGAAATAACGAGAATAAACTGCATTTTACATGACGCATTGAGCCGAGCGCATGAGTATGGATTTGTCGAGGTCTTTAAGGTCCTCGGCATGATCTTACCATACTTTTACAAACCATTCATACGTCACGAAGCCAACTTGAAAAACTTCTCTCATCGACTAAAAAAATTTCACACCAAGCACAGTGAACGGGTGTTTGACAACGCTGATATCAATAAGGGAGGATATTCCGTTCGAGAGATTGACTCCATTATCCGTGGCTCATTGCTAGAGTTGACTAAATTGAAGTTGATAACTAAACGATTGTACGACACAGTTGCCCAAGACGAGAAAATTCAGAAAGAGATTCCCGAATCTGACATGGAAGCCATGACAGAGGACTACAAGACAATTACAAAAACGGTTGATGCTTTTGGTGTAAATGATGCAACCGATAGTGTTGATTGTAAGAGTAGAGTGTTCACACCAACAGGAAAAATATTGACGGAATTAGCGTCAAATTGGCCAGCAGAGTTACAATATGGGTGGCTAACAAGAAAAGTTGTTGATATCATTGAACTCATAAACGTACAGCCTTCAAATGATGCATCACCGGTTGAAGTTTTAGTTATATTTTCTGACCACTTGTTGTTCTTGAACATCATGGACGTGGAGTATGGCACCCAAAAGAGTGAAAATAAAACTATCTCGATCACAGATATATTGATGCATTCCTTGGTGAATCAGAAACCTATTTCCAATATATCTCAATTTCCTCCCATGAAAGTCAGCTGTTGGTGTAACATTAACGATGTTTTGGCCACATGCTATGAAGGGGTTTCTGATTCTATGGAGAGCACGAATCACATCAGTCTTACTAGTATGTCGAAAAACGGGTTCTCAGTGCGACCAAATTCCAACCCCATATTCAACAAGAGTTATCGAATCATTGATCCTAATGAAAATCAACAAAAACTAAACCAAAAAATAATCAAGCTAATCAACAAATCGAGAATACTATACAAGAACCAATCCTTGCATTTGTTCAAAAGAGAATCACACAACTTTTGCTTGCTCTCTGCGGCTCACGAAATATCGGACTACGAATTGGAACGAAGCAAATCGCCTTTTGCTCTATTCTTGAATATGCTGTTTGATGACCCAAGAGACTATTTAAATAGCAATGCCGAGTTGAAATTGTTAATTCTTGCAAACTACATTGACAAGCACAACATCCAGATTTCAGCATTTGGGAAAGCAAACGAGTACAGTGTCATCCAAACAATCCATAGCAACAAATTTGAAGCGTTTGTTAAAGACATTGTTTCATCCAATTACCATTTACTTGTGAAATATGATGAATCGGTCACTAACTCCATAGTGGAAGCAACGAGTAGAAAATTGAGTTTTGTTGCGAGCAAGTTTACACCAAAGGCTCAAAAGAAAAAGTTGGTAATAATATCTGAACACAAATCGAAAACCAAGGAGCTGTTGCATGTACCTGTGGAAAAAGAAGAGAGACTAGTTGCTCGAAAAGAAGCTGCAGAAGATGCTCTCCCAAAAGCTACCAAGGAAACCCCTGAAGAGGTATCGCCCCAACCAAGAAAAGACAAGTCTAAACGGATGTCATTTATATATGACCTTCTCAAGCCATTCAAGAAGCACAAACCTGTCGAAACCAAACAAAACAATACAAATTCCAATAGAAACACTTCCAACTCATTTATACCTAAAGGTGAGACACTCGAAGTCACTCACATGTATCGACCAGTCCCAGAAATCAAGAGCACAGAAAAGCATGATAATGAAGCTAAGGAGTTAATGGCCACTTCAACACCGGGACCAAAAGTAGAGTCAGATTTATTCCAAGTCGACGCTTTGCTCCAGAGTCATGATGTTGCCTCAACTGTAAGACTGACAATTGAAACTGGATCGCCGTACGAATCTGCTGGTGTCTCAAGGAAAAATACAAAGAGCTCTCGAGTTTCGGTTGTTTTAGACCAAAAGAGCAACTTGTCTAGAAAACCTACGGTTTACAAAGATGAAGAAAACATACCTGTCAATCATGGAACAAAGAAGAACTACGCATCTTCAATATTTGAAGTCGATGTTGCAAATGCCAATGATAGACTGGAACTTCCAGAGGTAAACATTTCTTCTTCTCAAATGCAACAGTTCTATTCTGACGGTCTTTCCAACTGGGTAACAATCATCAGAGATAACTCATCGTTATTTGCTGACAACTTGACAAAGAGCGTTGCCGAAAGCAACAACGTGGAATCAGGCACTGTATCTCAGATACCTGAACAAGTGAATATGTCCAAACTTGAAGATTCTTTGGGATTCTCCGACAGTGACGATACATTGGATTTTGCGAAAGAGGTGATGGCTAGCTTTGATAACGATGGTTTCGACTTTAGCCAACAAGAATTGGAAACGATTGCAAACAAGAGTGGTAATCCGTTTGTCAAGGAGAAACGTGAATTGTCATTGCAATCTATAACACCTTCGATGTACGCCAGTAATTTGGAAAAAGAAATGGAACGCTCGTTTACTTCTAGTCGTTTGATGGACACTATAAAGGAGTTTGACGTTGTGGTACAACCACCAACCTACACCCCAAGTTTGTCAAGTTTACATTCTAGCGAGAGTACAACATCGTTCGAAACCACCGATAACGAATACTATTCACCTGACGAATACAACTTTGAATACCACACATGGCAAAACAGCTCTCGGTCCAGTGACGCTACGATAATTGACGAACAAACCAATAACTTACCCACTAGCAGACAAGTATCAGAGAAACTCGACGTCAACGATGTACATTCTCGAGTTGTCAGTGGAAGTCTGCAACATATCAACATGGTTCACATATCCAAAGTCATTGGAAAATTACGTTTTATTTCAAACCACAACGAACGCTCTGACGTCATATAATCTAATAAATACTCATAAGGTTCTTCATTAATTGTATGTACTATGAAATAGACCCGCCTATTTTGACTCAGACAAGATTTTACCAACTGCGTGGGCAATAGCATCACCAACTTCTTGGGTGGAACTAGAACCACGCAAATCGGCCGTTCTGATACCATTGTCCAAGACTTGTCCCACAGCTTTCTCCAATGCTTCTGCTTCCTTGAGACAGTCCAACGACAAACGTAACATCATGGCTACCGACAAAATCGTGGCCACTGGGTTCACCTTATTAGGAGGTAAGTCTGGAGCAGACCCGTGGCATGGCTCGTATAACCCAAAAGCCTTGTTTGTATCTGGCAAAGAAGCCAAAGAAGCAGAAGGTAAGAGCCCCAACGACCCAGGAATAACCGACGCTTCATCTGAAATAATATCACCAAACATGTTGGATGTGATGACAATACCGTTAAGTTTAGTTGGAGATTGCACCAAAATCATGGCAGCAGAATCAATCAATTGGTGCTGGATCGTCAACTGAGGAAACTCCTCTGCCATAACTTTGTCCACGGTCTTTCTCCACAATCTCGAAGATGCTAAAACATTGGCCTTATCCAACGACCAGATTGGTAATGGAGGATTGTGTTGCAATGCCATGAATGCCGCCATTCTCGTGATTCTAGTGACCTCTTCAACAGAATACTTTTCCGTGTCCCACGCAGACGTGCCGTCGGCAGAGTCTTCTTGCTCTTGTCTTTCTCCAAAGTAGATTCCTCCCACCAATTCTCTCACCACGGTGAAATCAGTACCCTTGACAATATTCGATTTTAATGGCGACAATTCCAATAACGACTCAGAAACAAAGTTGCATGGTCTCAAGTTGGCGTACAAGTTCAACTCTTTTCTGATTTTCAATAATCCTTGTTCTGGTCTCACTGCCCCAGTACCCCATTTAGGGCCACCAACAGCTCCCAATAACACGGCATCAGAATCTTTGGCAGAATCTAACGATTCTTGAGGAAGCGGACTGCCGGTAGCATCAATGGCAGCACCACCAATCAAGTGTTGCTTGAACTCAAACTTGATATTCTGGTGAGGAGTGTTTTGTTCAATGGCCTTCAACACCTTGATGGCTTCGTCACAGATCTCGGTACCAACATGGTCTCCTGGTAACACGGTGATGGTTTTAGTAACGGTCATATTCGATTCGTATAAACAAGAGAAAAGCACCTTTCGTATTCAATGGTGGTGTGCTTTTTCGGTGTGGTCTCGATAAGAGTAGCTAAAATGTTTCCAATATATATCTCGCCCACCAATTCTGGAGAAATGAAAAATCGTGCCGGTAACGGCCCCGGCTCCGGGGCGATCACGGTTTAACTAGTTTGACTCATTTTGTCAACGAGGTATTATGCACCACGGTGAGCAGTGGGTAGCATCACAGGGCCACATTTGGTTGCTGTATTGGTAGCTTCTTTCCACAATCTCATTAATACAGACATTTATACATAACAATAAAACTAAATACATAACACTAATGCCAAGTGCTTGACCGAGCAATCAGTGACCACTCCATTCGATGGTATTCAAATCAATACCCTCTTGAACCATTTCCCATAATGGCGACATCTTTCTCAAAAATTCTACTCTCTCATTGATGGCCTTAATGACATAATCGACCTCGGCCTCGGTGGTGAATCTTCCCACCCCAAATCTGATGGACGAATGGGCAAGTGCGTCGTCTGCTCCTAACGCATGCAACACGTACGATGGCTCTAAAGAGGCAGATGTACAAGCTGATCCTGATGATAACGCAATGTCCTTCAATGCCATTAATAATGACTCTCCTTCAATGTAGGCGAATGACACGTTGACACACCCTGGATACTGTTCAGCTTCGTTGGCAGAACCATTGAATTGGGTCGATGGGATTGATAACAACCCTTTCTTCAACTTTTCCGAAAGTTTATGAATATGTTCTTGATCGTACTACAAATTGTTAGTAATAGTCTTGGTACAACAAGATAATTCGGGTCATGAAATCCATCAGATCCTTGCATAAATTGAAATTCATCTTTCTTGCAGCCGATAAAGAGATAAATGTCGGTTGCAGTCTGATAGAATTTTCCTCCTAGGTTCACTTCACGTCATCATCTGAAAAAAATAATATTACATACCTTTCCTTCTTCCTTGATCAATCTTGCAGCCTCACCAAAGCCAGCAACTAATGGTGGAGGCAAAGTACCCGATCTTAAACCTCTTTCTTGTCCACCACCTGACATGATAGGGTCCAATCTGACTCTGGGACGTCTTCTAACGTAACAGGCACCAATTCCCTTGGGACCGTAGATTTTGTGCGACGAGATAGACAACAAGTCAATGTTCATTTCGTTGACGTCAATGTCAATTTTCCCGTACCCTTGAGCGGCATCGGTGTGGAAGAAAATCTTGTTTTTACGGCAAAGAGCACCAATCTCCTTAAGAGGCTGAATCACCCCTATCTCATTGTTCACAGCCATAATAGACACCAAAATGGTATCTGGACGAATGGCTGCTTTCAAATCGTCCAACGAAATCAACCCCTCGCTGCTCACTGGCAAGTATGTGACTTCAAAGCCTTCATCTTGCATGTGTCTACAAGAGTCCAAAACACACTTGTGTTCGGTTTGGGTGGTGATTATGTGTTTCTTTGTCTTTTTGTAGAATCTCGACACCCCTTTGATCACCATATTGTTCGACTCCGTGGCCCCACTGGTGAAAATGATTTCCTTGGGATCGGCGTTGATGACATCAGCAACGTATTTCCGGGCCTTTTCCACCTCCTTGTCGGTTTCCCACCCGTAAGCATGAGTGGAAGAGTGAGGGTTACCATACAACCCGGTGAAGAATTGCAACATTTTGTCCAACACTCTAGGGTCAGTGGGAGTGGTGGCCTGGACGTCCAAATAAATCGGCCTGGTCCCAAACTTGGAATCATCGCGACTAGACATTTGCAACGAGATCGACGACCCTTCTGGCGGAGTCAACGTCGAAGTGGCGTTCGTCGATGATTTGGTGGCCAAAAGTCTTTTTGAGTATCCTGACAAATGATGGCGACAGTGGCCAACGGCAGATATCCGCCCCAACGTCCGTGGGATCGTCTTCAATTCTCTGGCATACATTGAAATCGTGTAAGTCAACCTAGATGAACAGGACTCAAGGCGCAAACACCAATTATTCCAATACTTGTTTCAATACCAGGTGGTGATGGTGTGGTAGGAAAATTTCCCGCTTGGGGCGCCCTGGCGCCCCAGGAAAAACTTTTTGGGCCGTCCTGGATTAAATACAGGACGGCCCTTACATCCATTTGGCATCGATGTCAATGATGGGTAATTTTACGTGATGTATCGGTACTATACAGATGGAGACAACGTGGACAGGGCGTTGGTTGATTTCCACGACATGAGGGTGGAGCTCACCAATTCGTAGCATCCCAAAAAAATTGCTCCCCCAGCACTGATCCACATTGTTCTGGGGCCCAACCCCGTCAAGAGGGTCTTTGCCCCTTCTTCTCTAATGATGGTTTGTACAAGACGCAAAGGTCCGATGCGGTCTTTGTGGAGCATGATTCTTGTTTTCACCACGTCCAATGGGGTGGTGAGGGCGGCCGCAATCCCCCCAGCAATCGACCCACAGATGGCTCCTTTGGCGAGGGAGTGGGTATGGGCATTAGTGGTGGGCCAATTCTTCTTGAGCCACTCGTAGAGGGGAAATTGGATCATGGTGAAGGGGATTTCCCTCATGATGGTGGTATTCCACCCACGATATAATCCCCGGATCACTCCTTCTCCCGACTTGTTCTGGATCAAGTATATAAAGTTGGACAACGAGGTAGACTTACCTCCCACTCCGAGCACTCCGGTCTGTGTTCTCTGCTTAATCACCTCGGCAGGTACTCGCACCAAGCATGCCATGGTCTCACCGCACGACGCCGAAATCATATGGCTTTGTCCCGGCAGAACCTTGTCTTTGGTGTATGCTTTCATGGAATCGTAGGTGATGAAAAATAACGATGCCGAAGGTGCTGATGCCACCACACACGAGCCAAGTCCTCTGTAGATCCCGTGCCATCCTCCGTTATGGAAAAACCCTCCTTTGGCTTGCAACCGTGTCTTTAGTGTGTCTATAGGAAAGAATGCTAAATCTGTGGACGTCCCAGCACAACCACCACTCTAAAGGGGAATTGTTAGTTCTGATCGCAACAAACCCATGCCATGAGCTCACAATATACTTACTATCAACGATATCACAAACGTCAGCTGGTCCATGTCGACGTTGGTGGATGTGATTGTGGTATAATGAAAAACTGTTTCCGTTTTCAGAATCTTTTTTCAACCGCGACTCAAAAACGACTCACGACGACTCATGACTACTGAGTCAAAAATGTAATCACAATCTTGTTTTGGCGATATCCACCGAATCGGCCTTGGGAAAGTCATTGCAATTACCTCAGCACCACAATGAACTTGTCTTTGGCGACTTTTTTCTTTCGAGCGTATTTCATTATCAACGAGTCTACCTTTTTTCCCGGCAGAACAAGCTGGTCAATAAACGGAACAAACTCATTGTAGTCCCACAGCAAAGCTGCCTGAAACAATTGCGTAAACCGAATAGACACCTGAGACGAGAGCTTGCTCAGGTCAACATATCGAATCCGGTCCTCGACAGGACGACAGTAGTGGCCATATAGGTTTTTCATGTCAAGCGACACATTGTAGAATTCGGGCAACGAGGACTTCCAGTGGATAAGAAACTCCTGCTTCTTCCACAATTTCAAGTTGGATTGTGCCAAAGTCTGGATTCCATACCATTGGGCTATTTTGTCATTTTCAAGCTTGAACTGGTCGTCGGTGACGTTGGAGAACTTGTGTATTACTGACGTCACCATGGGTTCTGTGAAATCGGCATTTTCATGGTTTATTAGGTCGATCGTGGACTTGATATCAAATGATGCCAGATTATAGTCTAGGCCCTGTGCAATTAACACAGTGATGACCATAGTCAATATTTCGGTAATGAAGTTATCACTCAATATGACCGCAAGCTGCTCAACTTCACTGCCACCACTTGCGTGCCAGCTAGCATAAAACTCGTGTTTCGAGATGGCCGATTCTTCGAGCAATCTTGCAATCGATATTTTCCTGTAGTTGTTGGCAGGAAACTTGCCATCAAAAACTGGCAAGCTTGCCTTGTTTATCACTCCAACAAATGGAGTGAGCTCGTACTCATATGTGGTATTGGCAAATCCCACTAGGCTATTCGAACAGTCAAACTGCCCTTCGGCACAGCTAGCAAAAGTCTTGTTGTAGTGGTTGATATTGGTATTTTCTAGCAACGAAATGGAGTTGGAATGGTTCATTTGTCGTAACCTCCACGTCTTGTGATCAGAACATATCACCAAGTGGTTTTCATGGCCATTACTAGCAGATTTGAGGGTGATTCCTTCGCTATCGGTTTTGACAATATCCATAAGCCCGGCTGGCAATTGAAGTAGTTTGTATGTGTACGCATCATCAGGCTTGATCTGCTGGTACACCGAGTACAGCATTGCTCAATTACACTTGATGGTTTGGCATCAAGAAACACGCTTGATGCGCGTTATGTCAGGATGGTAATCATCGCCTGTATATGGACCTGCTGACTCGATGCTGCTTATACAAACAACATGACTTCTGGAACCGATGGTTTTGTTGGATGAAGATGCTGACTTTGGATGGACATCTCGGTCAATGTTTGGAAGATGTTACAGATGAAAAAGTTGATAGGAATTTTTAAAGTCGGTTAAAAAAAATGGCTGCGAAATTTTCTACACTTCCCACCTAATTCTGTAGGACAGCCCATGAATGTGATAATATACATTATAACGGTGTATTAAACTCCATATACGATACAAATGTGTGAAATGAAACTGATGGGAAACTCGTAACTAACAATCTGAAAATGCAAATACCTCTTGGTAAGCCATAAGTGGTGGATGTTCAATTTTGCTGGTCAATGATACTGTCAATATCTTCCACTTCTTGCAACTTAAAGTCTCTCGATAACGAAATAGTGGTGGAGTTTTCTGACTTGTGGATTAATTTGGCCAATTTGGCTTGAGGACCCCAACCGTTCACTGGAGGGTTCAACTTGAATGGCAATAACCATGATGTGATTGTGGTGAAGTTATCAGACAAGCTCGTCAATTCGTGAATAATGTCTTCAATACAAATCAACCCCAAATCGTCGCCAAACTTGTCTTCAACCAACTGGTTGTTGTCCAACTTGATGATCTTGGTGTTGTTTTCGTCGTCGAGGTCATCAGATAAAATACATGCTCTCTTTTGGAATAATTTACGAATGGAATTCAAAGATGGTTGCCCAATGATGATGTATGGTGCGATGTAGTTCAACAACTCAAACGTGGAGTCGCTGGCCTTGACGAATACCCCGGTGTTGACTTGGGTCAACTTCAAAACTGTCAATAACTTCTTTGCCTTGTTTGGAATCTTGAGTCCCTTAGTGTGTAATGGAACTCTGATCAAGAACAATAATTTGGTGGCATCGGTATTAGTGTGAGAAACTGCTTCCTCTTCAGCTGGAGCAGATCCGTGTTTCTTGTTTATATTCTTGATTCTCTTAGCTTCCAATTCGTTGGATTTGAAGTTACTCACCAAAGTTTCAGCTCTGATGAACTTGGACTGAGCTGCCTTCTTCTTCAATGCCTTTTGCTTAGCCAACTTATCTCTGGCTTGCTCTTGTTTTTCCAACCGTTTTCGGTCAGCATTCTTTCTCTTACGTAAAAGAATTTCAGGGTTTGAGTTCAACACCGCCATTCTTATCTGCTATCTTCACTCGTCGAATCGTCAACTCTTCTTCTATACTCATCTCATCGTGCTTTTTTTTCGATGTCCTGTAGATACTGCAACCGGTTCTGGTCCTGCATATACCCTACCGCACCAAAATGTCTGATTTTGCAACAATCAACACAACCACTTGCCAAATAGATGGGAAGCTGCCACGTCGCCACGGCACAAGGGCGGCACGATCAGACCCAGTATACGTGGAATGCAGTTTGAGCTTGTTAATTTTTCTGCCTAGCTTCAACTTTTCGTCACGATTATAACGTCATTCGATTGTACCCACAGTTTGAAAACATGTTCAGTCTTCATCAGACAAACTTATGCCACTAATTAAGTGATTTGCCTTTTCAGTTTTGAATAGATATTGGATTTTCTGGTCAGATTAGGATAAATTTTGATTTGAAACGGCCGTACATCAAAGAATGACACTACCGCCAATCCTAGATTTACGCGCCAAAGTTGTAAACAACGCCTATTCTCCACACACATTCGTTGTATGTCGATTCAGATGCTGTATTTTATAGCATTGCAGCATTGAGGTCCCGTCAATTGCCACGATATTCTTGTATTGACTACCCCAAAAACAGTCATTTGCACCCAAGCGGACAGTTGATATCGCATAAAACATCAAAACCCCTGTCGACCTCTTGCAAAATTGACTTCTCACTTATCAACTTGCACAACGATCTACACTTTGGTCAACTACAATCAGAATTTTCAGTTACCTCCAAAGATTACAGTTCCATTACCTTCAATCTCGATCCGAGAACAGTGGGGTTTCATGCACACGACTGTAAACCCGGTTCAAATATGGCCAGATTACTTCGTTTGATGAGTAAATGACACAGTTCCAGTGACCCCGGAAACTTGAGGCGACTGTATCTGATTCGACTGTTACAATGATTGCAAAATAATTTACTCATTTGGTCGCAAGAATATTGCTCATACCTACTGATGACTACGCCTACTACATAGATAAAATCAATTGTCCCACTAGAACTTTTCAGTGCAATGGTTGCCCCATTTCAATGACATTGTCTTGTTTGTGCTTCACCTAAAATACTACTTATCCGTCAGTTTTGGTGCCTACTTGAAACGTCCTTTGCATTCTCGATGATCATCCTGTGTATGTTGCAGACAACCCTAACAAATTTTTTATTACTGTGCTTTCATGCATAAAAAAGCTGAAAGAAAATGAGGATGCCTACGCTTGGAGAGAAAAATTGTTGATCTGTTCATTGGTGGTAGACAACTAATTACAAGAACCAAAGTATTGACAAAGCCCGATTTGTTCCGTGAATTTGAATTTTTGCTGTATTGCTTCATTGTATTGACTTTGCCCTGCCAATTGTAGTGGTGATTTGAAGCAAGTATCATCCACAAATTTGAATTTGCTAATTCTTCGAAATCAATCTTGGGCATTCAAAATTTGAAGCTCAAATCTCGTGTGAACCCATTTAATTGTTGATCCTTTGATTGAATTCGTGAGTCTAATGTCCTACCCTGTTTAACCACTTTCATCCTACCGTTGCATTTTCAAACTACAAGCTTTTTATTATTTTCTTTTCCATATGGACCAACAACAAAGTCATCGAAACTTGGATGATTCATACCTTCTTCAATCTTCTAGTCAATCTCAACCCAGAAACGAATCGCCTTTGACGTCGTCTGGACAACTAGCTGGGGTCCCGGGAATGGGATTGCATGGTGGTAATTCCATCAAAGGTAGTGAAATTCATCAACAGCAATATCCAGTCCAACAACTTCATCAACTTCAACAACAACATGTTTTTTCTGCGGCAAGCTCAAACGTGTTAGTGAAGAATGAACCTCTTGATTACGGGTTCGGGGGAGCTTTACCTGCCACGCAACAATTACCCCATCGTGCTTCCAATACCAATGTTGGTTACCAGTTTAACCAACCAATTCAACCACTGTATCAACAACAACCTCAACAATACCAGTATGATTATACCACAAGCCAGCAGGCTAATCTTACGTCTTCTTATGCATCGCGAGGTGTAAACCCTCAATTCAGTCAACCGTATGCATCTCAAGCACAATTAATGACTTCACAAATTCGTCAACCAGTTGGATTTCAACCAGTTGGTGCAACAACTGGTGGGATATCAACAATGCCATCTGCCCGTACCCCTACCAATCAAGACCCATCCATGGGCCAATCTACTATATCCAACCCTTCCAAAAGAAAAAGAAGCAGAAAGTCTGATCATGCCCCCGAAGGTGATGATGGAGATAATGAATTAAAACAGTTGGCATTTTCAGCAACAGATACGTCGTTGGCAGAATTAGCATCGCGGATCAAACTTTTGGAAAACGATGAAACAAAGGACCTCGGGTCGCCATCAGGACCTACTGAAACCCATGGCTTCAAAGAAACCAAAGAAAGACAGCGTCAAGTGTTTGGTATGGTCTGGTTGCTCAACTCGTGTGAAGCATCACCCACAGCAGTTGTTCCTCGTAACCGAATTTACGCCCGATACGTTCATATCTGCGCAGAAAACAATTTGGCCCCTTTATCACCGGCTAGTTTTGGTAAGTTGGTGAGAATTTTATTTCCGAACTTGACTACTCGTCGACTTGGGATGAGAGGCCAATCAAAATATCATTATTGTGGAATAAAGTTAAATGGCGATCAACAATTCCAACAGTCAACAAAACAAGGATCTAGCGTTAGCACTGGTGGGAATCTTGCAGGTTCCTCGTCTCTTCAGCAAGGTGGCCAATCGCCAATTTCTTCCACAAACTCATCGATTTCATATGATGAATCCCCCAGAAGTATTTCCAGAAGTAATACTCCATCATATACCCCAATCAATTCGCCATCAATCGGTCCATCTCCACTTATTTCAGATCAGGTACCATCGGTATCGCACTTGAAGTACATTCCCAACTTGTCAACTTCGATAAACAACAACTTGTTGAATCCATACGAGCCAATTCAATTACCCTCAATCTATCCTTATGTTCCACGGGACACAGATTATGATATTGCTGATACGTTGTTTTCATTGTACAAGGTTCATGTTAATTGTTTATTTGAGTCTTTACGATTCATGCAATTGAAGAAGTTGTTTGCATGTTTTGGAAACTTCAATAGCATTTTGACTGCTCCAGTGATCAAACTTTATACCAACGATAAGGTAATCGAATGGATCAAGGTATGTGACGTTCTCATGTACAAACGAATGATTCGGATGCTTGCAAAATTACAAACGCAATATGCTATTCCGGCAGAAGTTTTGATGAGATTGAAACAGATCTCATCGGGATATGTTAAGACAATGTCAAACAATTTGTTCAGTAGCAAAATGTCCAAAAACTTGGTCATGATGAAGTTGAAGTTGGCGAAGAACTTTGTAAATCTTCTCAACAGATTGATCAAAATCATCGAAACAGGAAGAGCCTCTGCTAGAATATTGGGTGATGAGTCCGAGAAGCAATCAATGCTACAAGACTGGTCGAAATTGGATATGGAAGAAATTGTAAATAGAGAAATACCTTGTTCTGAGGAAAATATTCAGCTATTGACTCAAGTCTTGAGAGATGACGTGGCTACATTGCTAGATAAAAACTCCAACGATGGATCAGATCCAAACATGGACATCATGACTAAAGCCAGTGAATTTATCAGCGAGTTACCGGGTAAATTCCCAAGCACAAACCCCAGATTTTTCATACTTTTGACCAGTAACCTCTTGACTACGTGCTTAAGAGAGATCAGTTTATCGGGGGGTCAAGGCTTTGGTGCATGGTGGATCGTCAGATGTTGGGTTGATGAACTTCTAGCATGGAATTTCGAATTGGGAGGATTCCTTCAAGATGATTTCAACAATGAAGGAGAGCTCGAGATTGCTGAAAAATCGACAAACATGGAGACTTCAAGATCTATGCCACAATCTGTGGTGGAAGAGGAACACCAGTCTACTTTTGATCCGTCAAATGCCGAGGGAAACCATGATAGAGCAAATACTTCGTTGGGCACGGTGGATTTGTTGGATATCTCATATGGCCATGATCAATCCACCACGTCCGGAGGAAACTTTGCGTCGGCAGTGGCAGCAGCTACCAACGATATAATACTCAACTATGAAAATAGCGTTGACCACATCTTAGGATGAGCAGAACTTATTTTGGATATAAGTTCTTTCATGAAAATTTATAAAAATTGCATTCGCTCCATTATACCCTATATAGTACCAGGTTTAGTTATTAACTCTTATGAAAAATCGTAAGCATATCATCACCATTTTGAGCCATTCCATGCTCTGTATTTGCTTGGAAAATTTTGCTTCATATATCATTAAGAGCCACACACACTGCACCCTTGTGGTGCCCATTGTATTGTCTTACGGTCTCACTATTGGACAAATCCCACAATCTGACGTAGTGGTCGGAGCATGCCGTCACCAAGTAGGCACTATCGGCACTAAATGCGCAATCCCACACCCACCGTTGATGGCCCTGAAGGGTCGTTTCCAAATTGAAGTTTTGTTCCGTCGACCAAATCCGTGCCGTGTGGTCGGCAGAACATGTCGCCAAATGCTTCATATCGGTAGATAGCACCACTCGGGTAATGTACTTTGAATGCGATCTGAACTTTGTAGATGGTTCCAACGACGTTATGTCCCGGTTGTTTTGCATATTCCACACATAGCAATTTCCCTTGTTATTACCAGCTACCAACATGGACCCATCACTGGCTACTGATAAAGAGTTGATGGGAACATCATCTTCCGGAATTAAATGGTGGGTACATTGATTTTCTCCCAAATCCCAAATACGGATATTCCCATCCTGATCACACAGAATCAACTCGCCTTGATTAGGATGAATCACCACTTCATTCACAGGACAATGATGCTTGTAGTTTCTTTGTACTGATGGGGCCCGGATATCCCACACTTTGACCATTCCGTCTTCTGAGCTTGTCACCATCCACTTATTCTCAATCTGAAACGCCAACGACGTCACATTATTGGTATGTCCTTCAAACGTCATCACTGCCTGGCTATTATTGTTGTTGGCTGAGCTACCATTACTACTACCACTAGCACCACCGTTATCACCCGTACTCACCAGTGAACTGGTGTTTCCAGCACTACCAGTCTGCCTGATGTCGTAGAGTCTTACGTATAAATGTCCGGCGGCGGCGAGAAACCGTTTATCGCTGGTAATCTCGAGTCTATTGACCTGAGAGTCCGTGTGCTGAATTGTCCGTGAACACACTCCCGTCAACGCATCCCAGAACCGAATCGTGTGGTCGTACCCAGCAGACGCTAAGATCACCGACATGTCGCTCGCTGCTTGTTATGACCTTGATCGTGAACCTTCCACTACTGTGGACAGACGCAAAAAGGTTATGTCGTTAAAAAAACGGAAGATTACACAAAAAAACGCGGCGCTACCATCATCACCACAATTACTTACGTCAACCTTGTTTTCTACTTCAACGTCCATAGAAGAGGTGCTTGTTGCCACCGCGATTAACAATTGAAAACTACAATAAACCTTTTTGACTTTTTATTAAAATATATTATGTAACCTATAATGACGAAATGAAATTATGACTGTGTGATCTATGATTGTTGTATGAATGTAATATTATACATGAAACGAATCAGTGCTGAATGGATGTGCCTAGAACAAGGTTTCAATGGCGTTCTTTTGTTCTTGAGTTAAGCTGATTGGGTAATCCACCTTGTATGTGATTTCCAAATCACCTCGTTGGCCAGGAGATTTGGAAATTGGCATTCCTAATCCGGGGTATGTCGTCGATGTGTTTGGTTGTACTGGTTGTGATCTTGTCAATGGAATTCTTCTTCCGTCAATGGTGGTGACTTCCTTAGAGAATCCAGTCAACGACTCTTTGAACGACAATGGCAAGTTCATCTTCAAGTCATTGCCTTCTCTCCTAAAGATTGGATGTGGTTTTACTTCGAGTACAAACTGAATAGTTTGTCTCTGTCCTGCCTCGGGTTGGTAATCACCTTCGTTTGCAAAGGTGATTTTAGTACCGGCCTTCCAACCTGGCTTGATGCTAACTTCCAACACTTTGGACTCTCTTGCTCCCGACATGTCTTTTCTGTTCAATTTCATCTTTTTGGTAGCACCGTTGTAAATATCTTCGAGAGTTACGGCGAGAGGCATGGTGATAGTTTCCGGTTCTGGACGTCTGGCCGATCTAGACAGACCACCAAATCCCCCAGGCATACCGCCTCCCATGCCACCTCCCATTCCGCCAAATGGAGACCCTCCAAAACCAAAATCGTCACTAGAGCCTCCACCCATGCCAAAACCACCCATTTGACTAAAGATATTAAATGCGTCGGCCTGACTGAAACCATGGCCCCCCGAAGAGAAATTGTAGCTATGGCCACCGCCGCCACCACCACCCATGCCGCCGAATGGGTTTCCTCCCATACCGCCAGCAGGAGCATTGCCTCGTGCTGCCTCTAACCCGTAATCGTCATAAACTTGTCTCTTATCACCATTGCTCAAGATGTCAAACGCTTCAGAAATCTCCTTGAATTTTTCAGTATCTCCAGTAGGTTTATCAGGATGGTACTTTAATGCCTGCTTTCTGTAACCTTTCTTGATCTCAGCGTCTGATGCCGAAGGACTAACCCCCAACAAATCATAAAGTTTTGTTTCCCTAACCATGGTGGTATATTCGCTGGCGAGAAATTTTTTTTGTCCAGCAATCCGTTGTAATATAAATCATTTCGTCAAATCCGTTATCAACCTAGAAATTTCTAGAAACTTCCACAAGTAGTGTGAGGGAGATTTCTGTCTAGCTTGTAGCCCTGCGGTGCCATATCATAACGCGAGAGGAATTCTGACGCACAACTGTTACTATTGTTAGTGGGAAGAAGCTGTTCTTGTGGGTCTGGGTCGTGGTTGTGCTATTGTGCTGTTGTAGTTGTTTATAAAGCTGTGTTTATACGGTGGCCTCACCAAATAGCATCTAATTTACTGGACGCGCGACTCGTCTGTATATACGTTTGAATGTATGATGTAACACCACTACAAGCAACAGCAATGTGCTACAGTTACAGAGTGACGTAAGACTGAGGAGGAGCCTATGGAGGGTGCAGTGATGTGATGTGGTTTGATGTACGAGCATCTCGTAACTAATAACTCAGGTTCACACGTGAGATACTTGTTGGTAGCGCAACCGTAATTGTTTCGTCGTTGTTTCGCTGTCGTCATCGAAATCTGTGCGGTTCTGCAGCATGCAATATCCTGCTACACTGTACAAGGAAGCATGAGCAATGGACGTGGAAGCAACTGGATGTGGAACTATTGTCGGATTGCGAAACAACCGGCTCACTACAAAATCTCATGTACCGCGATCCTTTCACTATTGAGCCCTTAGTACCTCCACAAGCCCACAGGTGGTATCTACAGACTTTTCCCACGAGTGTCCCATCTCTCCAAATTGGTGGTGCGACAGCCCAGTGAGATGCTCTTCTCCTCTCTTTCTGGTTATCAAGTTATTCGATTTGGCGTATTTAATCCTTTTTAGCTAATCTGGCCTGTTTCTTCAATGCTCTTGCTCTGATACTCTTGTGCATGTCAAAGTTTATCTTGTTGGCAATCTTGGAGTATACTCCAACGGTGTTTTCAATACCAAAATGCATGAGAGCATGAGCCCAAAATGGAGTCGAGGTGGCGTATCTTTCTTGAGCACCGTTTCTCTTGCCTGTGCCAGCAAGCACTGACTTGACAAAGTTTGTGGCATTAGGAATAAATGCTGATGGTTTACGGATTTTGGACATGGCAGATGTGACCAAGTAACTGATCACCAATTCAACATCAACTCCTTCACTCTTCAATTCTCCAGCTAATGCGGCGGACCACGACTGCAAGAATGCCTTGGATCCAGAGTAAACTGCCAAGTATGGTGTGGGCAATAATCCCCCAAAAGACCCCATAGTCAAAATCAATCCTCTCATGGTTTTTTTCTGTGACTTGACGGTGGAAACAATCTTTGGAGCAACAATCTGCGTGATCTTCAAAGTGGCAGTGTTGTTGATGGTGATAATGTCTTGCAATTCCTTGGTAGTGGTCTCCAAGAATGGCACAGGGATAGAGTGCGACTGGCCCACATTGTTGACCAAAACCGTCACTGGCAAGTCGCTGATTGCTTCGGACAACAATTGGTAATTTTCTGCGGCGTCGGTGGAAGCATCGAAACTAACAATGGAAGTCTCAACCTTGTATTTACCCTTGATTTCTTCGGCGATCAATTCCAACTTGGACTGAGTTCTTGACACCAAAACAATATTTAATCCCTTGGCGGCCAATTGAAACGCGTATTCCTTACCAATACCATCGGACGCGCCGGTAACAACTGCCCAGTATCCTGATTTTGCCCCATACTTTTTGAAATTGGTGCCTGGCAAGATGAACAAATCCCCAATCAATGACACTAAATTCAAAGAAAACACCGTCAATTTGTATACCCCCACCAACAATGCGGCATAGAGCAACGTTTGCCCGGTTTTGCACTCGGTAATTGACCCAATTAATTCTGTTAAACTCATGGCTGTTAAACACTACAATAAAATCTGGATTATTTCTCAAATTTTTGTTTTTCCCTAATACCTCTATTTACTATACACCTGAGCCTAAAGTGTTTGCCAATACCCAACATCCAGGACTTGAAATTGTGAGCTATTTTGTGGCGTTGTTGAGATATTGCAACCACCGCCACCAGTAGCAACAAATCATAGGCTAGGTTCACCGTTTTCGGTGCACTCGTGTTTGACTGCACTGATTCAACGTACTGATTCAACGTACTGATTCAACGTACTGAGTGTCTTGTTAGACTGAACTGCACTTTTGGGCAAAAAGTTACCACCCAGCTCGAAAGAAATCGTCTTGTACTTCCATAGACTGTTTCGACATTTAGTCCGGCTTTTGGCCCATCTCTTAGTAGCGTCTTGGTAAATACTCCGATATCAAGTTCTCAATCTGTTGTCTGTCTCCTTACAACAAAGTAAACTCGTCGAGTTTTTCGCTCGAAAGTTGTACATTCAACTCTTCCTTCTCGGCCAACCGTTGGAGATTCTGTAAATTATGTCCTAATTTGATCTTTGCCTGCTGCAACTTACCAATCTCGTCGTTTACTTGGTTCAACTCTCGGTACCGTGCTTCCAAAATATTCTGTTGCGATGTATTGGTAATGTCCAACATTTGGATCCATGGGTTGTCAAACTTCTTCATGTGGATATCTCCGTCCCGTGGAGCATCCTGAGAAGATCGCTCACTGCCAGAACTACGTTGTTGTTGTTTGTGATACGACTGGGGGTGGCCAGTGTGTCCATGATTGACTCTGTAGCCCCGTCCACCTCGGTACGAACCACGATATGACCCACCTCCGCGGTGCTGGTCGCCGTCATTCATGCCATCACCACGAAAATGGCTCCCGTCTCGGTACCCTTGTGACCCCATATATCCTTGTCTGTCATCATAAGACTGACCTCCTCGAGAATGCCCACCGCGATGCGAAGACTCTTCGCTGTCGTACCCCCCACTATACCCCCTCTCGTCATATCCTCGATTATCTGCATATCCACGCTCGTTATAACTTTCTCGCTCGCTGTAACTTTCTCGCTCGCCATATCCAGTATGCTCACTGTACCTGTCTCTATCACCGCCTCTATTATATCCACCTTGGTGATACTGGTACCCTCTACGAAATCCCCCACGGCCCCGGCCACGGCCACGGTATCCACGATAACTTCCTTGGTAGTACTGATCTCCAAAGTCACCGCCGTATTGCCTGTTGCCACCTTCGTCGCTCATCGTCATTGACCCGCTACGTAACAACAACTCCGTAAACGTCGCCAATTGCCCTTTTCTACCTTACTGTTGATATCCTGTATCCACCCAGGTTTTGTGAAATTTTCCACAAAGTAGTCAGCCACGTGATGTAGTGTCAAAGTTTTGGGTCTATTGTCATTTTTTACGACACAACACAACATTTTCAATTACACTACCCGATTCGGATGTCGTGCCATCACAAATACAATAATAAAAATGACTAGCAAACCATACTTCTACCATAAGGTTTACCCCAAGCAGGTGAGACAATAACCACATTCATGGCGGTAGCGGAGCCGGTGGTGTGTGATATGTCTACGAGGATTTCGCCGGCGAAGTCTAGTTTTAGTGCTGTGTGGCACAAATTGAGCATTCATGATACCCTTTCGTTGGACAAGGTTGCTCTTGTGCTACAAGAATTGGAACTACAGGTTTATCCCGGGTTCTTGACAAGGAATCGCATGCTACAGGACAAACTAGAGCGATTTACATGCAATTTACAGAAGGCACGATGTTGTGACAGAAAGTTCATCTATTTGTCTCGCGAGGATACGTTTGACCTTCTTCTGATACTCCTAGGTCCACACAACGACATTTCGCTCTACGGGTTGAGCAAGAACGATGAGGGCGATCAAGATTACACAAGAAGTCTGTTGGTGAGCTCAAAAGTAATAAATGTGTTCGACGAGTTGGATTCTATCATTGAACTATCGTGCACTTTTGACAAAGATATATCTCCAGCATTAGTGGCTTCTAATGGTGAAATTGACCTAAATGACAAGCTCTATTGCGAACAGGACACCGAAGTATTCCAGAAAGCAGGCTTTCATGATATCGACTTTGGTGACAGTGATTGTTTCACATTTGCTCCCATGTACCCAGATGAGATACTCACAGAGTCTGACGATGACAACACGTCGTTGATGGAACTAAGTCACAGAAGAAGTTTGAGTTATCCTTCTACTATCCACGAGCACGGCTGTGAAGACGATAAGTACTCTGTCAAGGAAGCAATTGATGAGGTTCAACATCTTCATGAGCAACTAAAGTCTAAATTCAGCTTAATTGACATATACTTGAGCCAGGTGAAACTACAGAATTCAAAAGACAAAGACATTTTGAGTGACCTCACGTATAAAAATGAGCAAATGCTACAGAGACTACACAACATCAAATTGCAATCAGCATCGTTGGCCCTGAAATTGAAAGTCTTGCATTTAAAAGAACAGGAGCGAGTGGGGTCTTCTGCCGGGCCAGCAGGGGCAAAATACATAATTGCTCTTCCCCAAATCGACGAGTCTCATAAATTACCATCTAGAACCATGGCATTTGCCGAAGCATGGGAAAATGGCGACACGCTGCCAACAACAGAAGAGTCCAATAACGTGTCTCTAGATGTAGAGCCTGATTCTTCCTTTGCGGACCAAGCATTAACTCTCAATAATTCTACCAATAAGTCTCATTCTTCATTGATTATTTTTGCATTGATTGTCTTAATTATTGCGTACTTTTCATAGGGTAAAAGCACTTCTCTAAAAATGGCATTGTTTATAGCACGGAAAAAAGTTAATAAACGCATTCATCAAGACTAAAGCGTGTATTGAAAGTTTCGTTTTGATTGGTTACTACTAGTCTACGATTGTAACACTAAATTGACATCTAATTTGTTTTGAAATTTTAAATCAGATCTCCATTAGTTCCAAGACATGGTGGTGTTGAGGTTCAAAATACACCAAATGACCATACAAACGAAAACTAAATGTATTGATAATTAATTATACCTGGATGATCCAATAGAGTTAACATTAGTTATAAGAAATTATGAGGTATTTTTCTGAATACCACAATGAGGTCTACCACACCGTATCAACCCATATTTACCGATCTGGAATAATCGTAGTCGCCACTCTCGTCTTCCTGGAAGTACGGATGAACCAAAGATCGTTTAGCACTAATTCTATTGGATGGGTCAAAATTCAACATCTTCTCCAATAAGTCAACTCCATCCGAATCTAGACTAGGAACAAATTCAGCCAAGTTCTTCTTTTGCCATTTGGGGAATGTGGGCTTGAAATCAGGCAAGAATGACACATCTGGCCACGTTTCTTCAGTGGGAGTACCCAAGATTCTGAAAATTCTAAAGATTTCATCAATTTCCGAATCTCCTGGGAATAATGGTTTTCTGTTGCACATCTCAGCAAAGATACACCCTACCGACCACATGTCGACCCCAGTAGAATATTGTTTACCACCTAGCAAGATTTCTGGTGCTCTGTACCACAAAGTGACGACCTCGTGGGTGTATGCTCTCAAGGGAACCCCAAATGCTCTCGCAAGCCCAAAGTCTGCCAATTTCAAGTTTCCTTCTTTGTTGATCAACAAGTTCTGGGGCTTCAAATCTCGATGCAAAACTCGGTGCGAGTGACAATGCTTAATTCCCTTTACCAATTGGTTCATAAACCGCTTGATCATGGCCGCTCCTAACCCGACCCCTGCGGGAATGGATTCCATATACTTTTTCAAATCCAAGTCCAAAAATTCAAAAACCAAATACAACTTGTGGGAGTCTGAGTGTATTATATCATAGAGCCTTACGATGTTGTCGTCGCGCATTTCTTTCAATAATGAAATCTCTCTGATGGCAGTAGATGGCACTCCCTCGTCTTCTGATTCCAACCGAATCTTTTTCAAAGCAACCACCCGGTTGTTGTGTCTTGTGTCCAACGCCTTGTAAACAACCCCATATGTCCCTTCACCGATTTTGTCTAGACGTTGATAGTCGGATAGTTCCACCATGCTATACTGTCTTTAGTTAGTAGGCAATCTTAACAAACCACGTAAATTATGGTGAAGAAAACAACATGAAATTACTTGCACCAGTGGTGATAACACGTACTTAGAAACTTGACAGAAACCGCGTTGCTATTTCCCAAAAACCACGTCTCGAAATGAGAGATGTTGAAATGATGCTAAAATCGATCGCTATGTGTTGAGTTGTTTATTCCAAAGATCGCGTCTTTTACCTCCGCCGTATTCAGTATTTCCTACCAGCGCACCGCGAGAATGGCGGAAAATTTCTCTTGGTTCGCATTATTTTCAGTCCTTTGCCGTGGGAAAATTTCATGTCTGGGCCTAAATTTCGCATTGTACTGGCGTACAATATCTCAAAGTGGGCAAATATATATTACTGTTCTGACATATCACTATTATACAATATGATACAGGTTCTATCACGTCCGCACCACATAATCATGAAAGTTGGACATTTGTCTCGCGGGAAACAAGTTGGTCATGTAAACTTCGCTCGCAACTGTTATTCTGAAGCTTCCAATGGAGGTGTATTGAGATTCGTCTTTCCTTCACCAGCATCGCACACTCTGATTTCTCTTCCCCATTCACTATTCAAGATTTGCTTACCGGTAATTCTTCTTTCGGGTTTAGGGTCCAAGATGGAGTAGATGACGTTTCTGCATCTTGCACGCTTCAAGCTTTCGATTGGCTCGTACCCACCTTTTTTTTTTCTTTTCACCAAATATTCCTGGAAAAATTCATCCTTAGTCTCATCGGCCAATTTCCACAACTGTCTTCCTGTTCTCATCGCCATGTAGATCACCCCACAAGCCCAAATATCAACCATACGGGGATCAAATGACTTTTGGGTGAACTCTTCTGGAGCAATATACGGACTAGAACCACAAATTCCTTCACTATATTGAATTTCATTTTCCCATGCCATTTTAAAGCATTCACTACTCCCGAAATCGGTGATCTTGATAACTCCCGACTGGGTAATCAAAATGTTTTCTGGTTTCAAATCTCGGTGGCTAACCCCCATATCATGCATGTAATTGACCCCAGTGATCAATTGTTTGAAGAAACAATCGGCTTCGGCATATTCTAGCTTTCCTGATATTATAATCAAGGTATACAAGTCACCGCCAGCACAATATTCCATAACTTCGCAATAATCGCCCTTGGCATCTTTCAATAAATCAAGGGTATCAATAATATTTAGATGCTTCAATGATGAGGAAATGCAAAACTCCGAGGTCAATCTTCGGTTGTACTTTTTGTCTGATTCTTGTTGTCTGCGCTTGAACTCCTTAACGGCATACAACTTTTCTTCGATGGAATTATCACCAAATACTTTCTTGTGTGACACTCGAACCACACCAAAACTACCCTTCCCAATAACCTCTTGACATCTTCCATACTTCTCGACAAAACAACGAGAATCAGAATTTTGAGTAGCAGAGCTCATTTCTTCTGGGTTCATTACTGGCGATGCTTCGCCATTTAATTTCAAATGATTGACAAATCCAGAAAACAATGTAGGTGGTTTATCTGGATTGGTTTGGGTTCGAGTGCCACCATTGCCAACCAAATTTTGCAATTCCACTGGAATAGCAGACTTGGCTTCACTACGAAGTTTCTTAGCACCCAACAAGTCTTTTAACATATTCGACAATTTCTCTTGACGTTTGACAGCACGCAAATTATGCTCGTGACTACCCAGTTCTAGCATTCTGAACCGAGGTTTTTCTTTCACTGGTATTGAAGATAACGATGCATGCGAGCTTACGTGCATTATGGCATTTGAAGCAGCTCCCGATGCTGGTGGTTTTTGCTTGCTGGTGATTGATGATGACTGGGACACATTTCTCGACTTTAGTTTCTTTTCCGCAGATTTTTGTGGAGAAAGATGGCTCTTTGTTCCATCGGAGCTCATGGAGCTCGGCGATTGGACTGGTGTCAACGAAACTGCTGGCATGGGAGGGGTGGTGGTGGAACTGTGGATATTGACTAAAGGAGTGAAAAGTTGAGGAACGTTGCTGGGATTGGAGTTATCAATGGCCGTGCGGTTGAAGTCTATGGATTTGTGACGCTTGTCCCCCGTTGTCTTTTGTGGTGCTGTGGTGGTACTTGATGAGGGATTTTCAGAAGGAGGAACAAGGGCGGTATGGGGAAGGTTTGGCGTGGCAGACGAAGCGCGCAAGTTGTCGTTGGCTTCTGGGGACAAGCGAGACGACGAAGGATTTGACTTCACCGCCTGAGAAGGTTTGGACGTCGACACCACACTGGGGGCCGACATGTCCTTCTTCTCAAACAACCGTTTCAACAAAAATTTACTTTCACCCATGGTGAGCACGGGATACACCTGGGACGAAGCAGATGATGAGTGGCCGAGACCGCAATAAACGATATATGCTAAATTATGTACACCAAAAGAAAACAGTAGCTCAGGCAATTTTTTCCTTTTGTTAACTATGGCAAAAAAATCACCATATATATAGTCGCACATAAAAACAACACCATAGAGTGACCATACAAACGGTTTTTCTACCACCAAGATTTGCCCCCCAGGCACGGTATGAGGCTTGTACAAGACTTTGGTGGGCCCATGACTTGGCGGTACCACCGAATTATTCGCTCGGATGAAACCATATGTGCAATGTGTAGACAAATGTCATGATGACGACGGTGATTTACGTCATAGCCAACTTTGTTGATTAGGCAGGTATTTGCGCTATTAGCGGGATGCGTAGAATCAGGGACACCCGCTGATTCTACCGTGGGATGGTGTGGTAACTGTAACTACGAAGGGGAAAATAATTGAAGGGTTTTGGTGTGTGGAATCGTTAGATACCAAGAGGCACAGTTGGCACCGACGGTGACCTATTATTGTTAGTGAGAGTATAGCATGTAGGAGCCAAGTCGTCGCCATCCAAGATTTCTTCTGGGGATGTCATCGCAAGGCTGTGGCAGTGTCGACGATCTCTGGGCAACTCACCCCAATGATCCCGCACTGCGAACAGCAGTGTCATTAGTGTCGGTAACTAGGCTGTGGCATGCGTTTTCCTTCCAATGGTATATCTTTTGCTGCAATTTATCACTCATCGCAGTATTTTAGGAAAATACGCAAATCTTCGATTGATCTGCTGGCCATTGTTAAAATTCTAAATATAAATCGTTAATAAATACTCGTAAACTAACCAAATCGTAATAAAACCCCATTCTCGCTTCCGTACGCCGGTTATTGTGAGGCTGGTCCATCACCTTCCTGTACAAGTACTCAACAACGTCGTCGTACGTGACAATCGGATCCAACCCCATACGAAACCTCTTGTAGTAGTATGTAAAGTCAAATATAATTGTGTATGATTGAGACTTGTACTTGTGAGTGGTGGTGATTTGCACATACAATATATTATCTTCGTCAAATTCGGTTTCGTTGGGCGGTGGCTCAATCTGAAACCCCAATTGCTTGAGATAATTGCTGATACTGCGTCCTAACTCGCCGATCTCACTACTACAGTATTCTCCCTCAGCATCCAAAAACTCCAACCATGGCACAATTCTTCTATCCTGCAAAATTAATTTCTTTGTAAGCCCAGGACTGATGAGCTCATTGGGCTCATAAAAACACTTGTCGTCATCTAAACCTTGACGAAAGTATTTTTGTTTATGTTTGTGCTCTCCTGTTGTCTCATGGCTATATGGAAATTCCATGTTTGACATTTTGGCTGCAAAAAATTTACAAAACTCGAGAAAAATTGGTCAATTTGACTAATCTCGAAATGCTGTCAACATTGTGTTCAACTTGCCCTACTTATATGCTACAGAACCCTAGGATTTCCATGTTTTACACACTATGTTAGATTACATTTCTGTTACACCTGTTCAGTTTCACAGCAGTTTCAGGTCTACACATGAAAAATTACCGGTTGAGTTTATTACCTATAAGACTTTTTCTAATGCTAGACGTGAAAAAGGCTTCCACACCAGCAATGCCTCTCTCAGCAATGCTTGCGATACAAAAACAATGGAGCAATATAGTCCAAGGAGGGTGGTGATGCTATTATTCCTTTATGACTGTAGCCGTTGTTTCCAATGTATCAGAATTAGATGGGGTTTCCGCGAAAATATTCGTTAAATTAGAGGTTTCATCCTTGCTTATAGGCTCCTCTTCTTCAACAATATTGCCTAGTTGAGAGAGAGATGACGTTCTGGGTGATCTGGACCGCGATCGGGGAGATTCAAGCACCTTGGTTGTTACCCCACCGGGCGAGATATCGTCAGATCGAGGTTCTTCGTATGAATAGTTGTAACCATCGTCATCTTCGTACATAAACACGTCAGAGGTTTCTGTCTTTGACAGTTTGTTTGTTCTGTCACGGATATTGTGGGTTACATGTTGTTTGATGGATGTGGAAATTGATTTTGCCCGATCAGTGCTGGGCAACTCGGATATTCCCAATGCCTCCAAAGTTGATATTGGTTCTATTTCAGGCTCTGGAACCACCACCGAGTCGAGGAATGACAATGGCTTGGGGGTCACGATGGGCTGAGATGGTGAGCGCGGAAGCTTGGGGGAAACGTCATCCATGTGGTCAATGCTTGCGTTTGGATAGATAATGTGTGATCCCGACGACGTAGTGGTAATCGGATATAAATTTGTAGACGCGGGTTTGTTATTCAATGGTTTGTGGTTTGGATCAGTTTCCCATGTCAAAAAGTACCGGATCACCTTCAAATTCAATCCCGCCACGGCCCCCACAAAGATCCCCAAAAACACGTTTACCATGAAAAAATGAATAATGTTGATGAAAAACAATTCAACTTGTGATTGAAACCATGGCAAACCCCGCGAGGTGAAATCGTCATTGAGTTCCAATATGAACTTGATGGGCATCACCACCGGCACCTTGATGAACGGAATGTAGATTGTGATGACGAAAAGAAGTCGCAATGGTATGAATATAAAGTGATTTAAGATGAATTTGTTCACGTTGATGAACCTAGTTATGACGGGAACAACTATAACTACCGGAAGCGACAAAATCGTCCTAATCACCGCAACAACTAGCGAGTCGGTCTCATGAGAAGGCGTCGCTCCTGTCGATGCCTTCATATCTAATACGTTTGCTCCTCCACCAGAAGTCATTGCTATCAAAAAAGATAAAAATTCCCCAGAATTTAATCATTTTCACAGTCTTATTTTATGTAGGGATAACATTACCACAAAAAAAATAATTTCATCAAAATACAATACCAACCAACACGTCCTAGAGTGTAACATGCATTCGCATATTGGTGAATTTGTCAAGAGATGCATCTGACTAATTCATTGATCATATTATAAAATCCCACGTCCCAGTTGCATGTTTCATCTTATGTTCCATTAGGCTAGGCACCACCAGTTCACCTGAAAACTTGCCTATGCAACGCCTAATTGTTGTCCTCGCGTATATAAATCTATAGGGGAAGACATGCAGTACTTCACATGTGGGTTAGCGTAGCTTTGCGTTGCATGCACAGTTGTGCGTAGTTTAAGAACTGTTACCAGCACTGTGAGCAGGCACAGGCATGGCTCATCTCATCACGAGACAGCAATCCCTTTTTACCTGACGGTGGTTGGTTATTGACGGTGCCGTGTTTGGTTTGTTGTATAATGCACACCGTGCCGAGCTTGGTGAGACGATCCAATAAGATATAGTTGTAAACCTGCGTATCGGCAAAGAACTGAGAATAAATAACAAAGAGCCTCGGCTAACACTCCTGGATGGTATTATTCTAGACTAGACTGCAAAACATACCCACCAACTGCCACATTAGCATTCCTTAGCAAACTACAGGGTACATTTACGCAAAGTAGGATTGTTTCAGTTACTCGATGGAAGTGGTAGTCTTCTGTCGTGCAGATAACACAGGCTCCAGGGCAATCTAGCCAGAAAGCGATACATTTTCGGATAGTGCAATACTGCACCACGATAATTTGTGCGGTTCAAGGTGGTCCATCACTGTACAAACGAAGTTGTCTAGATTTGTGGGTGCATGGGCTGGACTGATCCAAAGCCATTACACCTAACAATATGCTAATAGCAATTGTTCTCCCTTTTTTTCAACCCCACCAAAGTCCACTGTTTCATGATAGCCATCGACCCTACATATTTGCTACTGCCAAACAAGTGTCGTAAATGACATGAGTGTATATTGATTGCGTCCACAGCTTCTGTTAGGATGTAGGCTACATGATGTAATGCAAGAGGATACAAGCCGAAAAGGGATTACTTGACGAATATGCTTCATGCGCCAAACACAGAATTTGGGGTGAATAGGTGCATTGTATATTTCTCAATTGATGCAAAAATCCGTGTTTCATTTTTCTGCGCTTATTCTACTTGTGTCACGTATGTGTATCCATTAAACCATATATATGCTGGGGATCGAGTTGCCTCGATATGCGGTAAGGTGGTGATGTTTCATGTGTCGCATTTTTCGTAAATCATGGGAATTATTTTCGGTTCACACATCCACATCACTGGGGTTGTTTCATTGCAAATTTATTATTTGTTTCATGCCTGTTTCGACTTCAAGTATTCGGTGTAATAACCCCCAAAAACTTGCCAATGAAACTTACCCAAGGTTGAGATTCTTGACGCAATGCTCTTCAATTCGGAATTGTCTCCCGTCTTGGTAACTATTGAGGTTTCGTCGTCGATAGTTTGCATGATCTCTTGTTGTAAATCTTTAAAAATTTTCAATTCCATAAGTCCGTATACCGAGCTTGAAGGCTGGATATGTTTGATTAACCAATTATACGAGAATTCAATCATATCACTTGGCAAGTCGGTGATGACAATCAGGTCGCCTTGATCATTTTTCATGACATTCTTGACCAATTGTAAAACAATGGAATTGATATTTTTCGTCCACTTGATGTTTCCGTTATCGTCAGTAACGATCGCCAAAATCTCCTGTTGCACTTTCGCAAGATTTGTTGGTGACAATAAGGAAACAGGCTTCTTCTTGTTGGTGACCAATTGCTTGTACAATACAATACACAATTGGACACAAACCAATTGTCTTACATCAGCTCTCAACAATACTAATCTTGTATGGTCAAATGCTAATGTTGAAGGAAACTCTGCAGCCATTTGACGACAGCTTAACAAATCAGTTATGGATTTGAGTAATATAGGTTTAAGAACAACGCCATTATACTTATCGTCGCCATTTTCGCAATCTTCATAAATTTCATCGTACTTCTCATTGGTGTCAGTATCGCTAGACTTTTTGTAGTTCTTGTAGAACCAAGCCAATGAATCCTTAATGTCGATTTTATTGTGATTGATTAATGTGTTGAAATAATCACGTTCGAAATCAACTGCAGTTTCAACCAAAACTGGCCTTAGAATTCTGATTTGGTGATTAGCAACATCTAACTTCATAGCCTCCAAAATTTGGAAAATTGACCGAAGACCAGTGATTAAGTGCTCGACAGAGTTATGGGTGTAAGCATCTTGAAACTTTCCAATCATTTCTACTACCCACTGATCTCTCATTGGAGCGCAGTGCGACTTGAACACATCACCCAACCATTTCGACATTTGAATGAAGTCGAACGAGCCATGGTTTAACTGCTGAATAAGCAAGTCGAGATCCATAATTTCATTGACTTGTTGTCTGTCTTTATTTGGGAGCAATGATAAAAGCACATCCCTTAATGTAGAGAATAAAATGGGTAATCTGGTGATTTTGATGGGTGGGCTTGAGCTATCACGATTGAAAAATTGGCTGCACTCTCTGTGGATTTCATACCAATATTTATCGATGATGGACTTTTTACGTTTGCCTCTTTCCCCATCTAAATTAGGTCTAAATTGTAACTGGGGGTCAAAGAGGATATCGTGTCTTAACTGAGGGTTCTTCAAGATTTCGTGAAGGTCGATTTCTTTCAATGATTGTAAGTTGATAGGGGGTAAAGGTGGGACTTGTGGTTTCAACTTAATTTGAGGAATGGATTGATTGTAACAAATGATGGGCAACGATCTGGATCTAAACTTACGAACAAACTTGGGTTGTTTTATACTGGGCTTGGACTTCAACATGATGATATTTTCTTGTTCATTAAGCTTGACTCTCTTGGAGTCATCGTCGGTGGGAACATCTTTACGCTTTTGGCCCTGGAAAAAAATGGGTCTAAACTGGTCATCCAACTCGTCTGACTGGTTGTTCAAGTTCATTATATGTGCAGAATACTAGTTATAACGATTTATCGCCGGCAAAACTCACACAGTGATCAAATAAAAATTTGCCAAATTTGAGGGATATTAATAGGGTAAATGAGGATGGAGACAGATACGATGACAAACGGGATAATGAAAAGTGGGCGTACTCAAGGGAAATCAGTAGCAATAACGATGTATAGTCACAAACAATAGCAAAGTACGTAGATGAATAACACACCTCCGGACCAACTATCGAAAAACGCAAAAGGTATAAAAAGAATAAATTATATTTGTAATTAAATATACTTAACCGTTACCATGTTAAAATTTTAATCACACCGAAAAAGAAACAAAAATTTCTTTTAAAAATATTTTGAAATCCACTCCATATCTAACCAAATGAAACTAGGGGGTTGGTCGTACAAGTTTCCCCTCGGCAGTACGATAAACACATCAAGGGGTTTGTCGGGTTTGTAGGTGAGGTATAGGATAGAGTTAGAGTATACCGAGGTTATAATTCTATATAGTTCGCTCATCTTATCTCTACATTTCCATACACATTCCATTTTTTGCCAATTTTGCCATTATTCCTATTTTGCCATCACCAGTTTTTCCTGATTGTAGTGTCTATTGTGTATGATGCGATGTGTATGCACACCAGTGATTTGCCCAAGAGGTCATTCTATGCTTCAGAAGGGAGATCTACGTGTTGTTTACAATAGCATCCCGTTGATTGGCACATGTAACCCTGTAGATAGAGTTGGGAGTTGTTTGTTTCCATTAATGGATTCATGATTCCGGTAGTCCATCCCATCGTATTCAACGCTCTGTGACCTAGCCCCAAGTGCTTGAACAATAGAAGAAGATTCTTGGTATAGGCTCAGTGGCTAAATGGTTGCCAAATTCCACCGATGACCATACTGGCCAAATTCATCATTGGTGTGCATTTTCGTTTTACGAACAAGTGTTGGCAATTGCGGCACCTCCACAGGAGGTGCGTCTATTCTCAACGAGGGCCTATTGTTGATAATGGAGTGTGACATGTAGGCGTGATATTAGATTCGGGGATAGGTCGTCGACATACGCGGAATCATGCACATTGCAAGATGTGCCATGATCTCCATGCAATTCCGTTAGCAGTCATCGTTTCATAGCAATCTTAAACTAGATGTGCGTTTCGCCTGTATATTCTAAAGAGTACAGTATACGGAAGTTTACTAAAGAATCAAAGACGCCAGTAATTCGTGGAACGAATACAGGCGATTTCAGAACAAGCATGCGTCAATTGCAATAAATACAACATCAGACTCACTTCCATATATGTGAGTGTTGTACGATGGTCATTGCCTGTTGCACTGCTGCGATACCGGAGGTCACCATAGCACAACGAACGTAATGATCACCCACATCATTATTGTTGAGTTTTGACTATTCTTTGGAATGGGGGATTTACGACCTACTTCGAAGTTTGCCGAGATAAAACATTCCCATCACCTGTACTGGAAAATCCCGACTGCGCATCTCGAAAAAAAGTGGTTGATCGACCTGGTTCAAATTTCCTTTTACGTCACATATAAACGTTGGTGCAGAGTTGACTTACCTGAGGTTCAACCATTCAATGTGTCTAATCAGGAGAAATTTTCCACAAGCAGGACTTCAAGCATAACTGATGCGCTTTCTTGACCGGAAATGGCATCTAAATGGAACAAGAAAGGCAGTAGCGCCTCGGGTTGAAGCCAGTAAATCTTTCTAATGCATCATAATAAGTTCTTTATGCCGTTATTACCAACTTCTTCAACTTTGTACGAAAATAGTTTCCCAGAGCTCTCACTCACAAATGGATCTGATTCAACATAATGCGGATAGGGCAATGCTGTATGCAAACGCGATTCGGTGCACAGTCATAGAGTTAAATTTCTCTCTACAGTGCATCAACAAAATAAAATCATGTAGCAGCAAAAAATTACAGTGTGGACGTGGGGGCAGTTTCCCTAGCATTTGAAATGACAGGTGTATTTAGCTTCGTCATGCATCCAACAACGAGTTGGAACCAAGCAAAATACTACAAAGTAGTACGTGTTTTGTCATAGCCTAAACTAGGGTAGGGAAATCTCAGTTCAGCTGTATCGAAGCGTGCTGCATGGCCGGTGCAAACGCCGGTTCCGCATGGGTTAGATACATCGCAGAATTTAGTGTACAATGTGCACCGCAGCACATGAAAATCTTTCATCATACATGGGGCAAGCAAAAGACATACAGAATGCCGTTATTTTGCATTTACAGTTACTGCCTTACAATCAAAGTGACGTTTTTAATTCTGGTAGCGTGTTAACCTTCGCCGTAAATCAGTCGATTGGTGGTAATTGTTGAACCAACATAGTCACACTCGGCACCCACACACATGAGTCCACCATGACAAACGTGGTACCACGATCCCACCAGGACATCGAATCAGTGACCCACGTAGTACCACATTTTTGTTGTGCGAAAATTTTGTCACGACAGCCTACTTCTGTATTACGATGGAATCTCACTTATTCTGCGGTAAGGGATATTCATCGTGGTATTATATAATTCCTTACCAACATAAATTGTGGTCGTGGCTGGCGAAGGTTTATAGATATTAACCACACATCACAAGGGCTTCTTTTGTAGCAAGTACGTTGTTTCAATCGCTTCCACCTTGGTGACAAATCTCACTGTGTTTCATAGCCAAAATTTCCAAGTTTTGGCTTCGGAATTTTCCTCTAGACTTTCCGTTTCTTTTGTGGTTGCGATACAATCTAGATTTTTGGAATTTATAATTTGGACTTTGGTGAAATTGTTTTAGTCACTATCCTTTTATATATACCCAAAATTCCCTAACCGACTGTTGCTTCATTCTGGTGTCTTGAGACATAAGGTGACATTTCGTTCGTTCCAACTATTTGCATTGTTCGTGCTGTGTCTGCCACTGGTTTCAACTCGTCGTTTATTTTACTGTTTTGTAATTGTATTATATCATTCACCCTGCTTGTTTAGCCATGTCTGATCGGCCAACAACTCCGTCGGACTCAAAGTCCAACGGCAAAACCCAAACGGTTTTCATCCATAAGTTGTACGATATGCTCCATGATCAGTCCATAAGTCATTTGATATGGTGGTCCCCAACTAACGATTCATTCTACTTGCTTCCTGGTGAAGAATTTTCAAAAGTGTTGTCTCAATATTTCAAGCACACAAACATCGCTAGTTTCATCAGACAGTTGAATATGTATGGGTTTCACAAGGTGAACGACACTTTTACCACCACCGTAGTCAATGAGGATGAGAAAAAGATTTCCCCGACATCGTCATCTCAAACGGCTCAGCCATCGTCCCCTGCAAGATGGGAGTTTCGTCATTCAACAAACCAATTTAGAAAAGGTGATGTGGAATCGTTGAAGCTAATAAAGAGGAGGTCGTCGAAAAATATCAACTCCCACAAGGAAATTGTGAATTTGAACTCGATCCCCCCAACATCAAATCCTGGTTTGATGGACAGAAGCTATGGTTATCAACAGAAATGTCAAACCCAACATGCCCAACCCCCACCACAACAAGGGCCTCCACAGAACCCTGCAACGACACAACCCCAAATGTTACCACAGCACAGCATATCGGAAGATTACCATGATCCGAACAGTCAGCACCCTCGTCCATCTACAGCATCCTCAGCATATACGCCGTCTTCGCCAACACCACACCAGCCAGAGTTTGCGATAAGACCTCCATTAATGACAAGTCTGTCGTTTGAACATTCGGTCCATGTACGATTCATTGAATTGAATAATCAGATATACAACTTGAAAGCGGAATTGGCATCAACCAACAGTGTTCTCATGTCAGAAATTAAGCGAAATCAATCAGACATGATCCACATTTTGGAAGCATTCGAGAAGTATATTCACCATTCTTCCAAGTCTACCATGAACTACACATCAAATTCATCACCAACTCCAACAGATGCTCCCGATAGAATAGGAAATAACAAGACCCCTACTAATAAGCCAGCCAGTGATATATACTATGACCAATCGCCCATGTCAAAACCGCCAAATAATCCTTCAAACGCAGCAAACTCAACCTCAGCAACTGCAATTTCCAAATCAATTGGAAACGAAATCAAATCCTTGAAATATGATTTGATGTCGAGATTGGATTCGTTTCACCAACCTTCACCTCAGGCCAATACCTACCATCTAAGCGAGAGCACGTCGAGCCATCCATCAAATCCAAATGTCCAAATTGTCCCCCAAAACTACCCAGGAAACCCAAATTACACAATTTATTCTCATGCATCGCCCAGTGGGATTGCTTTTAGGAATATAAAAATGCAACAAACACAGCAAACACAACCGGAACACCGTCAGTCTGTCTACGCTCCACCATTACAGCCAATACCTTCTCGCAAGAACTCGACTGTGTTATTGGACGATCATGGCCAACTTGGCAGCCTTCTCTCGAACAATGGTACCAGATTAGACACCAAGTCACAAAGCCCGTGTACCGTTGGTGGAGGGTCTCAATTACCCGCGATCCCAAGTGTTTTCGGGGAGACATTACCTAAATCTGTATCACCTCATTCCCAATTGGCATCCAACCCGGATAAGGACAAACCCTTATTCCAACAGCAAACTATAAAGTCATACTCACAGTATCCATTCCCGAACATGTCGAATGATCGTTCTATTCCAGTAAATGGCCTTGGCAAGGCCCCACTGTTTGCTTCTTCAAATCGACAACCATCATCAAGAACCAACTCGTTACCAATCCCAATAATTGATCATTCTGTGCCAACACCAATCTCGCACGATCTCAATAACGTACGGACTGCCAATTATTACCACCAACGAAATTCATTCACATCTATCTATGATCAGCGTAGGCTTCGGTTGAGCCCTCATACTTCGATACAATTTCCCATTTCACCTGCTTTACATCAATCTCCCCAACAGACCATATCACCCTTCCAAAAGCTGTATCCAGCAAGCAAATCAGGTTTGCTGACACTCAATCCGATTCGAACAAGCTCTCCTTCGTCAAATACTGGTTCTCAGCAAAGATTGCCATCTCCATTATCCACTAGTTTACCAAGGTCGCTTCCAAATCCTTCTACGACACCAAAAACCGATAAACCTAGTAAAAGTCAGTTGCCACTAGTGAACGAGGTGAGTAAACCACAAAAGCTTCCTCCTTGTAATTACAGTCCCATGACATTACTTTTGAATGAACAGGAGAGTGAAGTTGATGTAAAGGATGAAGGTAGTGATCTCGAAACAAACTTGAAGAAACGCAAGATCTCGAACGCCAATACGGTCACACAAACTTGAGCACCATTAATGTATTATCTTGTATATTATATGTAGTTTTACTAAATATTCAAATTTACGGATTCGATGATGAATCATTTGGTCTAAGTGTATACTGATAATACTCATGGCAACCTCAATGTATGCTCTTTCACCGAAACTCAGAGTATCACGTTTTTTTAATGACACGATTTAAGGGGTCAATGTAGTCCATTTCTAAGGTGTTTTTCACGTAAACAATATAGTAAGGTGTAGCTGTGTTGCCCTCATTGAAATCGAAAACTTCTGACAAGGGAACTTCTGTTACTATTTCATCGTTATACTTCCTGAAAACATTCCTATGTGGATCTTTGATGTACACCCAGTAATGGCCGTAACTTGCTTCCCCTCGATGAATGAAGATCGCAAAAATCGAATAACCTACTTGGGTATAATCAGAAAATTGCTTGGAAACCAAATCATGTAACTCAACTAACCTTGATTCAATTGATTGTAATTCAAGTTTTAACTTGGCAATTTCGTTTTGAATTACTTCGATTGTTGATTGCTTGATGTTTAATTCTTCATGAGGATTTATCTTGGTTTCAAGAAATTTCTTTGTTGCTTCCAACGAATCCAAAATATTCAAGTTGCTTTCTTTATCTTGTTGTAATATTTTGTTCTTCTTCTCGTTCAATTTCTGAATTTCAGATTTCCAAGTGAACACTTCATTCCTCTTGTTTAATATTTCTGGGTCATCAGTTTCCAAGTATCTATCTAGATAAATTTTCTCGCTGAATGGAATAGGTTGTAATGATTTGTATGCCATTAGCCTTTCACGATCGAACATGACCCTTTGAACATGAAATTGCAAAACTTGCGGCAATTCGGCAATTGTCAATGACTTTTTGCAATCACCTTCGTCCAACTTCACCAAGTCTTCGCTAAAATAGTTATCTAAAGAATCGTAAATGTTTTTGGGGTTGTCGCTGACATTTATGATCAAACTGAAAAATCTTTCGAATGATACTCTTGGTTTTTTCTGGGTATTCTCAATAGGTGTAATCGTTTGTTTTATCTTTCCGTAAAATAACTGCTTGATCAAATCATACTGTTCACCATCTTCATCAACTTTTTCTGGTTCCAATGCCGTCTCAATTTGATAGGTGACATTTTCAATACATTCCGTCACATCTTGCTGCCTTCCAACTTCAATTGTACTTTCGATTTGATCGGTACTAATAGGTAAGAGTGTTGGAAATGACTTTGTTCGAGGTTCGCTTTCTCCAGATGTGGGTTCAATAATCTCCATTTCGGTGTCATCAATTACACTTGTTTTAGAGGAATCAGTCAAAGTAGGTTTATCAGTAAGCGACATTACTGGATCAAGCGGTTCCATCGTATTGTCGTATTCGAGTTCCATGGGATCGGAATTGGGAGACGTTACCAAAATAGGATTGTCCGCATCATTAATAAAATCATCCGCATCTTCAACCTCAATAACTTCAGTTTCTTCCAGGTCATTCCCCTCTATCTTCTTTTGTGATAAAGGCAAAAATGACACTTTTTGAGACAAAGGTAGAAATGCTAAATATGCCAACGCTTTTGAAGGTTGCACGCATCTACTATCCGTATGAATCATTTCATAGAATAAGTGTCCCAAGTGATAAATAAATTGATTAGATCTTTGGATTTCCAAATCCTCAACTTTCCTGCCACCAATTTTTCTTTCGCCATGCAAATGCTCAATATTGATTTCTCTTTCATCAAACGTCAAAATTAATTCTCGTAAGGGTTTAATACAAAAGTAATATTGTAATAGTGAATTCAAGTAGCAGGTGTTTCCAATGTTGTCCAAACCAGCTGGCCAGCTTTCAGCTGGAAGCAATGAAGAGTCTAGCTTCCCACTTTTCAAAAATCCAACTAGTATCTCAGACTTCCTGGACTCAGCAATGATTTTTAAACTCGATCGCAAAACTCTTATGTCATCGTTTCCTCTTACCGTACCACTAGTCATTAACCTTGACTGAAATTTAGTAATCAAATCAAAATCCGAATCCTGAACACTGGAATTCAAAATTTCGTAAGCCTTAGAGACTGTGATATTGAGGTTTCCAATAGCAAGAACATCAGGGATTTTTGTTTCAATGTAGCTCAATAAAAGATAACTTTTTCTATTAATGGCAACTGATAGTAATGATTTGTGCAAAAGGCTAATCTCGTCTGCATTGGCATTGAATCCATTTGTCTGAAGTATATCATCTAATTTGAACTCATATGCTGTAATCACAACATCATCTTCTGTAATCTCTTCAATATTCAACTCATCAAGAGCAATATCAAATGGAACAATTTCTGTGGCAATAAAATCCTTTAAATTCGCCGAGTTCTTTACACTTCCAATAATTTGAAGTTGTTTGTTGTAATAAGTATAGTTTTTTGGGTCCTTCTTGCAGCTTTCTTTATAGATGGCAATGATGACGTCGTCATCAATTGAAAATGTATCATTGAAATCTTGCATAGTTAGTCCAATGTTCCTCAATGCGTTAGCAAAATCATGAAATCCAATTAATTCGCCTTTATTGGCTAGGTTTCTAATATAACCAGCAAGTCTTTTTCCCGAGTTATTCAAGTAGTTGGGACAGCCTTTTAAAGAGTCCACATAATGCAATTTATTCTTAGGATCTGACTTTATAGTAGTTTCAAAGCACCTTATTACAAAGTCGTCCTGAAAGTATGGCGACACGCTGAGGTTTGTTAGGAACGGAGATTGTGTCGAGTTTGAAATGAAGCTTATTTGAGAATTGTGCTTGTCCGCCTCTGGAATTGTTCTAAATATTAAGGATGCGTTGTCGGAGAAGGAATATTTGGTCAAAAATTCATTGTTTTCAATATCTTTCCCATATATCCTCGCAAGATAAATTAACTCTAAAATTTTTCTTTTATATTCCTCTTTCAACTGCGGTAGGAGGTTCAAGTTTGGAGGGACGATGTCATTTGCCTCAGAGTTCAAGGAAAACCCTAATTTTTTGTAAAGCAAATTTAAGTCGATGTGAGAATCCAAGAAGGTATTATTCAAGCTTATTGTCTTCAAGTGCTCGCTTGGTTTGAGCAAAATGGGTCCCTTAAGCACTTGGATCAATTTTTTCAAAACAAACACCAAGTTTGGAGTAGAATCTGGCGACAATTCTGGATATCTCGACAATGATTCCACATATCTTGATTTGATTTTCTCCGAGTCTATCAAAGAAGTCAAGTCGTCTCCTGTGAATTCTTGCTTAAAAATCGATACTCGCAAGATGTGGTTATCTGATTTTGACTTGAAAAATGCATCATCTATCAATTCTTCTGTACCTACTTGAAGACTCAATAAGTCATCTTGCGACAACACTGATTTGGGAATGAGGTGATATTCATGTTTATCGATAACTTTTGGCGTGAATGGATTGGAAGTGTTGCGTAATATGATTAATCGGAAATGATTTACCAGGTAAAAGGAAGTCAATAAACCCCTGATGATAGTCACGGAGTAAGAGGAATTGGACACTTCGACAGTCTCGACCGACTGAGCATACTCCAAACTATTGTTCAAAGTCAACACATTCCACGCAAATGGAGCATTCATGGCGATCTTTGCCAAATCATTGGAATAATCTATAGGTCTTGCTGTCAATAGTCTGGAACCAAATCGCTTACTGAACGGTATGGACCACCGAAGATCGTCAAGAATCCGATTCAATGTCTTGAAAGGATACGACTCCAAATTGTCAATGACTGATGCCTTGTATATGGGAGTGGTACTAGTTTGTGATTGAAAAGGATTGTTTGTACTACGTGGGGGGAGTTGATCGGATTGAAATGCGACAGTTTCCGTTTCTTCTTCCGATTTTTCAGAAAATTCTGCCGCAACTGGGTCACTTTGTATCGTCATTATAACTTCTTCACGTCAATCCAGCTTTATCGCTGTTCTTTACTCCAAAATTATAGATTGTTCCACTTATTTGCCAACGTCTGGCACGTAGCCTGGAATGGGGACCAATTTATATGCCGGGTGGCGCGAATTTTCATACAGGAGCGAAAAACTGGTCTCACTCGCGTGTCGCTAATTGGCATTGAGCATGATTATACCAGGGCCAGAAGAGGGACTTGCAATCCATAGTGGAACCTTTGCCGAGTATGTTGCGGTGATTCAAGTGGGCTTTTTGTTGTAATTTTTTTTTATTGTGCGACTTATTGCATTTGGTCGGAAAAAACTTTGTCACTGCACGGCTGCAATTCTATCGTTTGATACAACTGAAAAATTCTTAGGCAAGCAAACACTACTGTAGTGGCAGCATGTCGAATCAAATAGACTTTGAGAAGATAAGGAATGAAAGCGATGGGTCGCTCTCGGGAATGATTCGCGGTGGGTTCAATGAAGTTGTAGTGAATAATCCCTACTTCGCAGCTGGTGGTGGATTGATGGTATTAGGTACGGGTTTGGCGTTAGCCAGACAGGGAATTGTCAAGGGCAGCAGCTTCTTGTACAGACAAATGTTGGTAGATTTGGAGATTCCAAGCAAGGACAAGTCATATCTCTGGTTTTTGGAGTGGATGTCGCAGTATAAACATAGACGTTCGAGACATCTTTCTGTCGAGACCAATTTTGTTCAGCATGATAATGGGGCAGTTACCACGAAATTTTCCCTTGTTCCTGGTCCAGGAAAGCATTTGATCAACTTCAAGGGGGCCTACATGCTTGTTAATAGAGAGAGATCAGGAAAATTGATGGATATGACAAGTGGGACACCTTTTGAAACCGTCACATTGACAACACTTTATCGGGACAGAGCATTATTCAATGAGTTATTGGCTGAAGCCAAGGTGTTAGCATTAAAAGCTAGAGAAGGCAAGACTGTGTTATACACGTCATGGGGTCCAGAATGGCGGCCATTTGGACAACCAAGAAAGAAGAGATTATTAGGGTCAGTTATTTTGGACAATGGGATTGCTGATTCGATTGTCAAGGATGTCAAGGATTTTTTGAACTCGGGAGATTGGTACCACACCCGTGGTATTCCTTATAGAAGAGGGTATCTTTTGTATGGACCACCTGGAAGCGGGAAGTCGTCATTCATTCAAGCGTTAGCTGGGGAGTTGGACTACAATATTTGCATTTTGAACTTATCTGAAAACAACTTGACTGACGACAGATTGAACCATTTGATGAATCATATTCCTGACCGCTCCATTCTTTTATTAGAGGACATTGATGCTGCGTTCAACAAAAGAGATCAGACTGAAGAAAAAGGATATACCTCGGGAGTGACATTCTCGGGGTTGTTGAATGCCCTTGATGGTGTTGCCAGTGCAGAAGAGTGTATTACTTTCATGACGACCAATCACCCCGAGAAATTGGACCCTGCGTTGTTGAGACCAGGTAGAGTCGACTTCAAAGTGCTAGTAGACAATGCCAGTGAGAGCCAAGTCAAGAACATGTTTTTGAGATTCTACGAGGACGAGGACAAGCTTTGTGACAAATTCATGGCGAGATATCGTGAGTTGGGATTGAAGAATGTCAGTACGGCCCAGCTTCAAGGACTCTTTGTCTACAACAAGCGTGATGCCCAAGGTGCAATCGACATGATCGAGACATTACGGGTTCCTCACCATGCATTCGACATGAACTAGGTGGTGTCCCTTGTGTCAATAGTGTGCTTTCATCAACCCAAAATTGTATATTATGTAAATAGAATGATCTTTGCCAGGATCTAAATAGATGTATATGATGCACACGCCATTCGACCTTCGTCATTTCCCCGAAGCGAAATTCGAATCCAGTGTTCCATAATCTATCTGACACTGGATTAAGATAGACCATAGTCGATCCACAAGATACAGTCCTCACCATATGAAGTCGGTTCGTCACAATAGCCATAACACGAACCGGTGGAAACCTTCTTCTGCTGCACTACGCTATCCTGACCAATGCCTAGCTGGATGCATTTGGAGTCCGTCAACGTTCTTTGTAGGTGTCGTACACACATACTTTACTCATTAGTGAGAAAGGGCCTCACCCCTTGTACTTCTTTATGAGTAGCTTGTGCGCATTTTCTATTCGATATGGTGTTAACTCGCGATTTCCTGTTTCTCCATTAACAGGTTTGGAACCCTCATCTAACAACTCCATCATATACTTCACAGTAATCAAGTAGATCAATAGATCACTATCGTCTTTTTTGAAAGAGTCTTTGCGAACGCGGCCCGCTTCATTGGAACATGCCACTTTCGACTGCAACACTCGGCTGAACTGAGTGTGGCTATACGTCTTGCGCTTCTGCTTCAACTCTACCATTGCCACGCTGACTCGTTTTGGCAGTGATGTATGTGGAAATTCATTATTTACTTTTGTGTTGCTTAGGAGGGTTGCACACAAGAAGAAAACATATCTTACACGTGCCATCGCACGTGCTGTTGATAAGCCGTGATTGCTGCCATGGAACGGCAAGTTGAGAACCACGAGGTGGACTTTCTCTCTTTCCAGTAGTATGAAGTCAATTGCGATATGGTACGGTGTGTTGGTGATACTTGGGTTGGTTTGTGTACGTGTCAACTCGTTGGAAGTTTTGAACGACAATGAGATGTCTCAAGTGTTTACCAGATTGAGACGTGTAGGTGGTGGGGTGAATGATGTATTCGATATGAATCAAAATTTTGCCAAAGTCAAAGCTCTAGGAAAAGACAGCACGGACCGCGACAAGGACTGTCCTCCATGTTTCAACTGCAATCTACCAAATTTCGAGTGCACCCAATTTTCAGTTTGTAACGCATTCACGGGGATGTGTGAGTGTCGAAGAGGATATGGTGGTATGGATTGCTCTAAACCATTGTGTGGTGCATTGAGTGATGGAAATAACAATAGACCTATCAGAAAGAAAGAGGAACACTGTCTGTGTAAATCAGGATGGGATGGAATCAACTGCAATGTTTGTAATGAGGACTCGGCATGTGACGCATTTATGCCTGATGGATTGAAAGGAACATGCTACAAATCGGGAGTGATTGTCAACAATCTCCATCAGTTGTGTGATGTTACTAATGAGAAAATCATTTCCATCTTGAAAGGTAAGAAGCCTCAGGTAACATTTGCCTGTAATAGAACTGCAGCGATGTGTGATTTTCAATTCTGGATTGCAGAGAATGAGTCGTTCTATTGCGATTTGTCCGACTGTCAGTTCAACTACGATTTGAAATCCAACGCTACCCAGTATAAATGTGAAAAAATTGCATGTAAATGTCTTCCAGGAAGAATGTTGTGTGGGGAAGAAGGATCCATCGATATATCTGATTTCTTGACTGAAACAATCAAGGGCCCAGGGGAAATTTCGTGTGACATTGCTGATCACAAATGTAAATTTTCTGAACCTAGCATGAATGATCTCATTCAAAACGTGTTTGGAGATCCTTACATCAACTTAGAATGTAAGTCGGGCGAATGTATCCACAGAAGTGAAATTCCTGACTATGATTTGCCGGGGACTCCCAAGTTGACGTGGGGAAATGTTTCACTAATTGTTAGTGTTGTGGTCATTTGCTGTTTGGGAATTACTAGCTTCGTTTACAATGTTAAAAAATCCCCGTTATTCAAAGTACCAAACATTGAGTTTGATGCTGATGACGGCGATTCAAGTGCGCTAAACAAAAACTTTACTCCAACCACATTGTCTTTTGAGAATGTCAGCTACACCGTTAGAAATGGTAAGAAGGTGTTGAAGAAAGTTTTTGGTCAAGTCAAACCCAGAGAGTGTTTGGCAATTATGGGAGGTTCAGGTGCTGGTAAGACTACCTTATTGGACATATTGGCTGCAAAACGGAAGGATGGAAAGATTTCTGGATCCATCTACGTCAACGGTAATGTCTTGAGTGAAAAAGACTATAAGAAAATCATTGGTTTTGTTGATCAAGAGGATCATTTAATTCCTACCCTTACTGTATACGAAACTGTTCTCAACAGTGCGTTGCTCAGATTACCTAGAGAAATGAGTTTACGGCAAAAGGAATCGAGAGTGATTGAAGTCTTGAACGAGTTAAGAATTTTAGATATTAAAGATATGGTAATTGGTTCAAACTTCAAGAGAGGTATTTCCGGAGGAGAAAAAAGAAGAGTTTCAATTGCTTGTGAACTAGTCACTTCACCATCGATATTGTTTTTGGATGAGCCTACGTCAGGTTTGGATTCATTCAATGCTAGAAACGTTATTGAGTGTCTTGTGAAGTTGTCAAGGGATTACAACAGAACAGTTGTATTCACTATCCATCAACCTAGAAGTAATATTGTCTCATTGTTTGACCAGTTGGTATTGTTGAGTGAAGGGGATCTAGTATACTCGGGTGATGCGATCAAATGTAATGACTATTTTGGCAAAAATGGCTATAGGTGTCCCTTGGGTTACAACATTGCAGATTACCTCATTGACATTACAGTTGAAGACAGGTTACCTCTTTCTAGTCCGGAAGACATTAGCCCTATCGATCCATCTGGAGATTTGCACAACACTTTTGTGCGGAGCTCGTCCAACATTGATACTACAATAGAATGGGAACACTACGCAGAGCACAGGGATGAATTTAATAATGGAGGATCCAAAGATACTATAGAAGTGCTGTCGAAATTGACAGATTTATTCAAAGAGTCGGTCATTGCACTTGAGTTGAAACACGCTATTCAGGAATCCAGGGAGAATGCTAGTCCAATAGATTTGAAAACACAATATCTCAAACGTGCTAGTATACCTTCTCAGATTTTGATTTTATCTTCGAGGACATTCAAGAATTTGTACCGAAACCCAAGGCTTTTGCTTGCGCATTATGCACTTTCTTTCATGGTTGGGGCATTTTGCGGGTACTTGTACTATGATGTATCAAACGATATCAGCGGGTTCCAAAATAGATTGGGATTCTTCTTCTTTGTTCTTGCATTCCTTGGGTTCTCCTCATTTACTGGTTTGCATTCATTTTCAGAGGAACGTATTATCTTCATTCGCGAACGAGCAAGCAATTACTACCACCCATTCAGTTATTATATCAGCAAGATATTTTGTGATATTTTACCATTAAGAGTTTTGCCACCAGTTATATTGGCAAGTATAGCATACCCTCTTGTTGGTTTAACAATGGAAAATAACGGATTTTTAAAATGCATTTTGACGCTTGTTTTATTTAATGTGACAGTTGCTGTCGAGATGTTAATTGTTGGAATATTACTCAAAGAACCGGGTACCTCGATTATGACTGCTGTTTTAGTTTTGCTACTTTCTCTATTGTTTGCTGGTTTATTCATCAATAGTGATGATCTCAATGTGCAAATTAGATGGTTGGAATGGATTTCGCTTTTCCACTATGCCTATGAAGCATTGGCCATTAATGAAGTAAAGGATTTGATTTTGAGGGAGAAGAAGTATGGTCTTTCGGTCGAAGTTCCTGGTGCAGTTATTTTGAGTACTTTCGGATTTAAGGTTGGTGCCTTCTGGAAAGATTTGGCGTTGTTGTCAAGTCTCTTCGGTCTATTCTTATGCCTTGGATACTTGTTTTTGCATTATTTTACTATAGAAAAACGATAGATTAATCGATATCGAGCAGAGCAAAACGTTTCATTGATCGAATAATACATAGCCACCATAGCTTTGGTAATGAATTATGAGGAAGTTTCTAACTTTCATGAAATGATAAAATTTCGTTGTAGAGTTTTCCTTTCAAATTTGACATCATAACTTTGTTTTGATCAGTATCAAATTTGAACTCCTCTGGGGAAATCAATTTAGCAGTGGGTTCATCCGAGACATCATGGTACTTACCAACATATGGGTGACGTAGTGCCTCCTCTACTGTTATCCTTTTACGAGGATCAAATATTAGTAGTTTCTTCAAAAGATCTATTGCTTGCGGGTTAATCATCCTATCTCCATATCTCATAATTCTTTCGGGTATTGAGTTCAATAAGATTTCTGGATCAGGAGCACAAGAAACGGTTGACGGGCACAAAGATCTTATAAAACTTTTAGCTCTTGTAGATTTGATCCAAGCTAGCTCTTCCATTTTGGGAACACCTATGAATTCAAAAATTAACTGTAATTGATGCTTGTAATCCTTTCCGGGAAACAACGGCCTGAAGATCAAAAGCTCTGCAAGAATACATCCTACTGACCAGAGATCGACCGCCGTGGTGTACTGCGAAACCGTCAACATGATTTCCGGGGCCCTATACCATCTGGTGGTCACGTATTCAGTCAACTTTGATGTGGAAGCAAAAGGGTCATCGTTGACAGAAGCACTTAATCTGGCTAACCCAAAATCGCAGATTTTAACGTCACAGTCGTTGTTCACCAAGATATTTGCTGGCTTCAAGTCCCTATGAATTACTCCTGCCAGATGAATAAACTTAATTCCACGGAGAATCTGATAGATAAAGTACTGAATATGGTCATCTGATAGCACCCGCGAGTAAATGACATGGTGTAGATCGGATGGCATGTATTGTTGGATCAAGTAAATTTCATTGAAATGGTCATAGTCAACTGGTTTTTGGATATCATAAATGTTGATTACATTTTCATGGGACTTGAACTTGGATAACAACTTAATTTCTCGCAATGTACGCAAGCAAAATAGGGGGTTATCAAACGGTTCAATTTTTTTTATTGCTACCAACGTGCAAGTGGGTTTATGAATCGCAAGACAAACAATACCATATGCTCCTTCACCAACAACTTTCACTACTTTGTAGTTACTCAGAATGTTGAACACAATTTTACGCTTTGACATTGATCAACGCGACCATTGTTACACGCCATATCTGTTGGTGATAAGCTGCCATATTTATGTTAAAGTCAATATTATTTACCACTTAGATATTATTAGTACATAAGACACCCACTTGAAAACCATCTCACAAACATTGTGGGTTTTTTGTATAAAGTGTTTCAAGTTGTTTGTTTTGAAACGAAGCGGAAGCTTAAGATACGGCGACATTTCTCTTTTGCGATAAGTTTGGTAAATGTGGTGAAAGATCTGAAACAGGGGAAAAGCACCTTCAGCCCCTTAATATTAAATACCCCTTAATTATGTCCAAGTAGAGGGAAATAATAAATGTGATTGTGCAGCTTGATGGGATTTAGTTGCATTCTAGTTTTGTTGCTTGTGATTATGGTTAGCATGACAGATTTTGCATCTTAAACATTCACTTTGAAGCTTCAAAAAAACGCAAATTATAGAAAATGACCAGTGTAGTATAGCTGAAAAAAACTGAAAACAAAAAGATAATAAAGAAAGAGTAAAAACTAATTGAAAATTTACAAGAATCATGTATTCAAAACCGCAGTACGTACCTTGTAACCGTCTATTGAAAGAGAAACTTTCAGCTAACTAACGGTCTTGTCGATTTTGGGTTCATGGAACTGAGAACAAAATACAGCCCAGAAATCCACCATCATTAGTGGAGGCAAGCACAGCTTAGTCATCGAGGATACATTAGGAACAGTTACTAAACTGCATTTTTCTAACACTCCCTAAGTGATTACTTCAGCTCAGCAGGCCCAGCTTGTTGAAGTAAAAGATGAATAGACTGTTGCTTTTCTTCCGGTTTAGGTCTACATTCAAATAAAGCATCATCGCAACGGCAGAAGGAACTTTCTTATTAAATGTATCAAATGCAGATATTTTGCAACTTAAAATCCCTTTATTACATTGCGTACTTAAGTCATGTATCTTTCTGGACACCTCTCAAGAATCACGCCGATGTATTTTTTTTAACTGAAATGCATATATTCCTTTAAAAATTATTGCTTTTTTTTGGGTTAAGCATGAACCACTCAGTTATTCCGTGTAAAGACCAAAATTACTTTGATCCACGTGAAGTGGCAACTTGTCCGAGTGGTTAAGGAGAAAGATTAGAAATCTTTTGGGCTTTGCCCGCGCAGGTTCGAATCCTGCAGTTGTCGTTATTTTTTTAAACTCGTATTCCATCTGCAAGTACTCAAGGTCATACACAATGACAGCGGTCACAGAAGAAAATATACCGTATCTGCCACGTCCCTTACCTTCCCTGCCGCCAAGCAAAAACCCAGTAGGCACAATAGGCCCCACCAATAACATGGTACAGCACCTATTATCACACCACCAATAGTGTGGCAGTTGTGTACCATTACTGTAGATACTCGATGTTGGAGAAGGACAATAAACGTAGAGATCTCACTTTGACCCTTGTACACACGCTACCCCATATTTCAGAATTTACACAAAACTGTTGGCTGACTGTCAGGTGATTTCTTGCGTCGGCGTTCCACGCTGATAACCATGATCTTTTTTTTGTTATCTGGAGGATTAGTTCCTTTGCGAAACTTTAAAGAAAGTGTGTTGTTTATTTTGTTCTTTGTTATTATAAATCGTTATTCAGTGCAACGGTTAAGTAAAGTTGTGCGAATTGTGTAAAACGTTATTTTGGTGTTTGTGTTCCGCTAATGGTCAAATATGTCAAGTCAAGATGAAGTGTTGGGATTTGATAAATTGAGGCATATCTTGGAATCTACCGATCTTAATGGGATCAAGTCGACAGACATCGACTGGTTTCTTCGTGACTCTTCCATTGCACCCGAAGAGTCCTTAACCGTGTCTCCGTCCAAGGAAGGAGCCGAAGATCCCACCAAGTCCGCCTCTTCCTCCACGACTCACCCATTGTCGGTGTCGTCAGTTTCTCCCCACATACATACCAATATTTCTAACTCAAACGATAACAATCAGACGAAAACGAAACCGTCAATTGCTCCCATTCAACATGAAACCGTTACCCGTAACTCGGTCGACCATTTGAACTCGCCAAGAACGAAACGTGGATCCATTTCTAGCATGTCGTCCGCAGGGTCAATCTCTGGTGGGTTTTTCTCAAAGCTTAAGGGGAAGCTTCAAAGACAGTCGGTTTCCGAAGGCTATAGCTCGTCACCACCAAAAACGGTGCCAAATTATAGCCATGAGACCACCCAACACGTACATCCCCATCTGCATCCACCACCGATGAGCCCATTGTTCAAAGAGGATTATGACATCACCGCGTCTTCGCATCCAGTCCCAATTCCTAGTCAGCCACCCACATCGGCGTCGTCAACACCGCAAAACTCTGCTACGGATGGTGATCCTCGTCTTGAAGAATATATCAAGTTTTATCAGCAGCCGGATACCCGGAGGCGGCGATCATCTGTAGCTAGTGACGTAGTTTTGTTTAGTGCCATGGCAAACACACCAGAGAATTGCGGGTCCAACCCTCTGACATCACCAGGAAGCCTGGCAAACAACAAGAAGGAACCCCCCCTGAAGTTTTCCTTTTTAAGAAGAAGAACAATTTCGGGATTAAACGGCTACGAAAGAAACGGCTCGTCTTCAAACACCAGTTTGTATGAACCACCTTTGCCAGAATTCAAGGATTTGAAACCACTCAAGCGAGTTGCGTTCCACAGCTCGACATTCTTGATTGATCCCCCACAACAAATCCCTTCGAGAAATCCCCGTAAAGGGAATGTTGAGGTAACTCCTTCTGGCTCCTTGAAAATACATCCTTTAACGGAGGAAGACAAAGTTATGATTGAGAAGTCACAGCTTGGGCAAGGGGGTGGACTTGTGGTTGGTGGAACTGGAGCATTGGGCTATATCAAAAAAGAAAAGCAAGAAGAGTCGGAAATTGACGAAGTAGCTGAAGAGCCAAAGAATAGTAACGAAGATGACGAAAAGGACACTGCCATTGATGCCCATATGAAATCAATTGCAATCGACAAACCAATAGTTCATTCACAGCCTAATTACTATAGTGCGCCAGTTAAGAAGATGGCACTTGACTTGATGTATACTAGATGTTGCCACTTGCGAGAAATCTTACCAATTCCTGCTATCTTGAAACAAATTCCTAAGGGGTCAATGGCACCAATTCCATTATTACAGTTGAGAAATCCAACCCCAACTATGGTCGAGATACAAACATTTGCCGATTTCCTTAGAATTGCTCCGATCATTTGTATCTCGTTTGACGGGGTAAACTTGTCACTAGAACAATTCAAAATCGTGCTTTCGGCAATGAGTGCAAAATCTCAGTTGGAGAAATTGAGTTTGCGAAATACCCCAATAGACCATGAAGGTTGGTCATTGTTGTGCTGGTTCTTATCAAGAAATAAGACTTTAACCAGGTTGGACATAACTCAATGTCCGTCCTTATCGTTGAATATCTTGAAGAGGAAGAAGAAGAAAACTGATTCGAAGGCTGCTAAACCCGAAATAAAGCGTATGGTGTGCAACAATGAAAACAGATCAGAGATGGATTGGTCATTGTTTGTTGCCACCATGGTTGCTAGGGGCGGAATGGATGAATTGATTTTGACTGGTTGCTGTATAAATGATGTTGACATTTTTGAGAAGTTGATCAAAATGGCAGTTTCAAAGCGTACTTTTAGATTAGGGTTGGCATACAATAAACTTGGTCAGAAACAATTCAAGATATTGGTCGACAATTGGTTGTTTAGTGATATTGCAAGAGGCATTGACTTGGGGTACAATGATTTCCTGTCGATACAAATGCTCAAGATTTTCCTAGATAAAATGAATGATCCTGGCTTTGAAAATCTCATCTCCAAGTCGAGTTTAGCATTTCTCAGTCTAAATTCGACAAATTTGAGATTTTCTGATACGTTTAAGGAAGTATTTGAATCGATAATGTTGAGAATGCCTAATTTGAAATATCTTGACTTATCTAACAATCAAAGTCTATTTGGAACGTTAACACCATCCAAACAAGCAGAAAAGGTTTCAACAGAGAAGGCTGATGAATCCGTTGATCTGTCTGCTAGTGCAGAGCTGAATGTTTCTGGGGAATCTGAATTAAGTTCATCTGCAATTGTAGCATACTTCAATTCTAGACTTCCATTGTTTCCGAAGTTGATTAGGTTACATTTGGAGAACAACAACTTCTCCTCGGAATCTTTGATCCAGATCGCAAAAGTGTTGCCCTTCTGCAAGAACCTAGGATATTTTTCATTGCTCGGTAATCCAATTGATTTAGCATCAGCTTCAGCATTGATTCAGGCCGTCAAAAACTCGTCAACGTTGATTACCCTAGACTGCAATTACGACAATTTCCCTGCTTTATTCAAGGAGCGTTTGGGGTTGTACTCCATGAGAAATATGGAGAAACTATTATACGACAGTCAAAAATGTAATAAAAGCAGTGCCTCAAGTCATTCCGAAGAAAGTGAAACAATTCCCGAGTCATTAACTGAGCAGTTGAACAAGATTTTGTCTATGAAAGCAGAGTTGAAGCTCGACTTGTCGTCACCTGAGGTTGTGAAGTTCATAAAGAGAGCAAACTCAATTCGGTCGGAGTTGAAGTCTACTATAAACGAGTTATTACGATTACAATTGAGAAATGAATTGAGTTTAGAAGGGAAGGAAACGTTGGTGAGGTTTATTTTTATTGATTCATCGATCGAAACAGGGTTACTGTTAATTGATAATTCGTTGACTCAGTCAGAACCTGCAAGACCTACAGCTGTGTTCAGATTTGCTGCAGAAGACGAAAAGAACAAATACGTTTGGAAGGATGCTGATGACTCTAGTGCCACCGTTGATGTGCCAAATGACAACATTCCGATGAGCACGACGCCTTTATCACTTGGCCAGTCCACTTCAAGAACAAACCTTAATAATTTGAACAGAGAAGAAGGGTCGATTATGAAATTGCTGTCGTTGCACAAATTTCACCACCCTAGTGGCGATATTGCCGATCATTTCCAAGAGGAATCCGGTGAAGATATTCGAAAGAAAATCATGGGGGTTGATTTCGAAGATCTAGATATGATTATCAAGTACTTGAACCATTTGAAAGGTAGAGGGGTATCTCTCGAAAATGTTTATAATGACGTTTACACAAACAAAGAAGGCAAATACTCGGACCAACTACATGATAGTGCAGTGAAGTTCAACGAAATTGAGAAAAAATTGGAGGGATTAATTGGTCAAACCCACGAAGATTCGGGAGAAGCTGAAAAGAAAGAGGAAAACAATGGGGTTGAATTCACTATCGAAAGTAACAATGACGATGGTGAAGCCATCAACAAGGCATATGATGAGCTTTTGAAGGACGTAGAGCAACGATTTGAAACAAAGTAATTTCGTGCTATTATGACACATACAAGGTAGACGCAAACCCATCATTACACTGAAATTTCAATTCTTGTATTTTAGTTCAACAGAATAGTTGTATGGTACATATATAATTAACAATACTAATAATGACAGGTATGCCTAGGCTAGTAATTGGGGGGATAGGATCATTAGCGTAGAAATATGTAGAATCTAATAAATTTCATCTTCAGAATCATTCACATTGGCCGGTTTGGAATCGTATTCGTCGTCACTATATTCCTCAACCTTGGGCTCGTCATCGCCAAACTTATCAGCTTCTTCGGCTAAATCTTCGCAAGCATCAATCCAGTCCGAGTATATATCTACTGGTTGGGATAACGAGTTTATTGCGGTTTGGAAACTTTGTCCACAAATCTTACAGTGTAAGTCACCAATCAAGTTTCTTTTATCCAAGGTACAAATAACAGACTTTTCATGATTACAAAAGAGACAAGTGAAAGTGGTGTCCAACGTCTGCTTGATCTTCTTTACTGGCTTTCTAGCCGACTTTCTTTTACCCATTGTCGACTGGTGATGTTGTGTTTCATACCTCGAGAAAATTTTGAGGGAGACACTGGTTATCTTGGTACGACCAACCCAGTGCGCGAGTAGTTCTGCATTACACTAATTTGTACTGGCGCTACCATTTGCGTCACGAAGTCATACAACGACAGTGGAACTGGTAATCAATTATACAACGAACAAACCTATCGAACAATCACGCTTACTTGTGTAACCTTGTCGTGCTTGGTTTGCTTGATAAAGATGTACTTTTCAACTTGCTATTTGTCAACACTACTACTTGTTTTCATGAGGCACCGTCAACTAAGTATGTATTTTTGCTTTGCTAAGATGGTTTGTTTAAAAGTTGTTGAGCTTTCTTCTTCAACCTCATTTCAAGTCTTGTTTTTTCAAACTTCATATTTTGTGCTTTGGAAGAGACTTCGTTAGGAGGTTTCCCGTTGTAACTGATAGACACTTTCATGTTCGGGTTGTATTTATTATTCATTTTGATTCCGTATTCGTATAATCGTAAATCGTCATTTCTCCGCTCGTACAAGCACGTTGCATCGTGATATAAGTTATGGATAAATTTTATCCGTTGCTTCTCATCACCAAGCTTTGACTCCATAGGATAGTGCAATAATAATGCAATAGACTCGGAAAAATCGCATGTTATCAACTCAGATTTGATCTGTATCAAGAGTTGAATTACCATGAACGTGACCAAATCCGGTAATAATTGTAATGAATTCGGGTTAGAAGTAGCAGTAGCCACTAGTTTGTCCCATAATAAACTTGTGGTGTTCAAATCACCAATTTCTCGCAATAGTAGTAAACGTAAGTATCGTATAATCCATAACTGAGATTCCAATTGAACTTTTGTCAACAAGTTGTAGTGAATCAATTGGTCAATTTTCATCAAACTGACATTGAACCCTTCGATTGACTGCCACAAATTGTCTTCGCTCGCGTAAAACTTAGAAACCAATGTTGATTCCACGACAAATTTGTTAAAGATCGTGAAACAGTCATGTTTCAAATATTTTCTATTGACCAAATTTAGAATTGAATGATCTTGTTGTGAAAACGTATTGGTATTGGGAATAATGACTGACTCCTCATATAGATTCATGTATATCAATCCCAAAATTTCGTGAAACCCTTGCTTATATCCAATTTTTGGATTGCATTTCGACCAGACATAGAGAACCTCAACTATTGATCGTTTGCATTCGTGATTAGCCGGGTTTCTGTCTGAGAAAAACTCATCACCGGGAAACAATCGTTCGATATCCATGATGATTGTTTCCAATAACTCCACGTCAGATTCAGTGAATGGTGGTGGAGGAACATTGATTGACAGAGTGTCGTTTGAAAGCGACGGTCTCGCGCTTGAAAAAGACCGTCTAGCACTTGACAACGATGATCTCGGAGAGGATAATGGGCCGGAGTCTGTGAAGGTTTCCAAAGAGGTTCGATTCAATGGGTCATTTGTAATGGAAGTCCTTGGGAGTTTTCTTTTGCCTTGCTGAGTAGCAGGCAACTTATGCGACGATGCGAGTTGTGATGCGTTGTAATATGGACTAGAATTTGAGAGTTTGCACCATGGCAAAGATACTTGCTGGCCAGAAATCAATTGATGGAACACCAGTCGTGAGTCATATAATGCGTCGTTCCAGCGACTTATAATTAACGTATGAAGAATGAAATTGCCCTTCCAGATCAAAGAGCGACAGTAGTGTGACAGGGTGGGATTGTATGAGTTTGACCGAACTGCCTGGTTCATATTATCGATGGTCTTCACTAAGTCTATTGTCAATAGAACTCGTGAAATAACATCGTTCTCATTGATCATGGTTCATAATAAAGCAAACTTAACTCCCAGTAAGTAGTAGTATGGAAAGGTCAAACAAGTATAAAGGAGCCAAACAAGAAAAGAATAGAATAGTATAAAAAATAGAATGCCGCTTGGTGAGAAAAGGTGGATAACGGCGTACACCCAAGAAGCACAAAATATGTAGTAAATACAAAAAAAGAAGGACAAAAATAGAACAACGATTGTGGCAGAAAAAACGCAGACTAACGCAGACCAGAAACCAGAAACCGCACAGTAGCTTGGACTATATAACAACTCCTTTAGTCACATCGAATATAGCAATACAATTGCATGGGTTTATGTCACTACTCCACTCTATTAAACTCAGTGTAAGCGCACGGCTGCAGTAGGGAAAACCGAGTGTATGTCATTCCTAACCACTACACCCCCTGCGTTTCACAACGGCACGGTAGAGGTAGTGTTTACACGCATTGATGTTGCCTGGATGTACTTTGAGGCGTAGTGGATTGCCTTGCTATACAACTTCTACAGTGTAGTTGGGGACAGACACAAACTTTGCGATGTTCAGAAGTGTTGTGGGCCAATTGCAACATTACCACAAATGGTAGTGGCTGCCATCAGGTGTTCCATGCCCTATGAACACAACAACATAGAAACGCAACAGCACCCAATTCTTCAGAAGAATTTGCTTTGTATGTACCGATATTGTTCAGCTCAGGCACTCGGTATTATCGATAGTTATCAATTGTTGTTCATGGTGTCCTTGACATAGGCATCACTTCACAATTTATAAATTGACATGATTTGTTTTATGAAGGACTACAGATTTCGAATTTTTGGAAATTGACATTGACTGTTTGCAGGGTCCAACTTTCACCCCCTTGTCTGATACGTTCTTTCGGTCCTATACCTTTCCACACTGAAAATGGATGACTTGACAGACACTATCCAGAAACAATTGGATAACCTTGCCTCCAACGAGATCGAGTTAAGTAAAGTAGAGCGCGATGCTGAGATTTATAGACTCAAGAAAACCCAGGACGTCTACGCTGCGAGAAGCAAGATTGTCGGCGAGATACCCAAGTTTTGGTACATTGTTGTGGCTGAGAACGATGATTTTGCTGACTATATCAGCGATACTGACTTGAAGTATTTGGAAACCATCAAGAACATTGAGGTCGTTTACGATTTTGATTTCGATGAAGCCGAAATCGACAAAAAGTTTGACATTATCTTCACATTTGAAAGCGACGAAGCATTGATCTCAAACCAAGTGGTGCGGAAGTCATTCTATACCAAAATTGTAGATGGCGAGGAAACAATTTTGAGTTCACCAGCAGACATCAAATGGCCCAGGGAGTTACTGGAAATCAATCCCCAAGTCATCAAATCGAAATTCGGTACGAAATTAAACTCAGAGCAGAAGAAAGATTACCGATTGGGAATGAAATCGTTCTTTGCTTGGTTTAGCTGGACAGGCGAAAAACCAGGTAAAGAGTTTAGAAATGGTGAGGATTTGACCCGTTTGATAATTGATGATCTTTATTTGAATGCTGTCAAATATTACGTATTGGCAATCAATAATGACGATGATCAAGATGAGGAAAACGAAGTCGACTCGTCAGAGGGCGAAGAGTTGGATCTTTCAGATAATGAAGGTGACAACAAGAAAGACCAGTCTGACGATGACGAACATGTCAACAAAAAACAGAAGCGGTAATTTTATAGAGTCATGAAACAAACCTACCCTTATACTTCTATCATCAGTGTTGCGGATACGAACCATTATAGATATATGATGATGATCATAATCATTGATTTCCTGGAATTTGGATATTGAAAACTACGTAGCAGAGTAAATGTATGGCTACAACGTAAGTGTCACGGATAGTCGAGGAATCGGGTCAATTACTCAACTACGAGGCTGCCATCAATTCGAGAATAAAAGTCTCGGATCCATGTGAGACCATTGTATTTCATTTGGGAACTCAAGATTGCGATACTGTTTTACTAGGCAAAGATTTCGTTCCAATACAATACAAGTTTTATCTCTTACGCTTAAAGTTGGGAACTCTTCTAGCACTTATTAGTTAAAAAAAATATGAAGCGATCCCCTTTTTCTTTTTTTTTTTCAAAATTATGGAGAAAGACGAAAAAACATCTTTTGACAAATATTCATAATTTATGGAAACTCCGATCAAGTTTTACTACTTTCCAATTTTGAAATAGTCTTGTCAGACAATACAACAGAGTTCTCTAATTGCCACGAATGGCAATAGCCCCTGGTTCACTCGCATGTGCGCGGAGAATATGTCGTTTGGCTTACCATTTTCTCGGGTTATTGTCCTCCACACAACTTGTGTATCGATTTTTGGCTGGAAATCGTTTTATGCGGTATTCAAGGCTCAATTCGTCCATAAACAGCATTCGACATTTCTTGAGGGAAGTCAGATATGTCGAAATGCAAACATTTAAACCTAACAACGGTCAGCGCCGTGGCGCAGTGGAAGCGCGCAGGGCTCATAACCCTGATGTCCCCGGATCGAAACCGGGCGGCGCTACTTTTTGCCGACTTGAGCGTTTAATATAGAGTTCTAAAAGCTACAGCAACAAAAACTAATTCGTAAACATAAACATTTTAACTAACTAAAACCCAATCTGGCTATCTAGATTTACTCGCATGTTATTTCCGACTAATGTCCTTCCTCTTTTTCCCTAATCAATTTGTTATATCTTTTAATGACAAGGAAACCTTCGACAAAATTCATAGCGTACCATTGAATTTTTTGATGAAATGGAACTCTATATTTATTGACAAATCTCCTCGTGACAAGTAACATTTCCGCAATGTGACAAGCGTACATGAGTTTGAAGATTGTCTCACCGTATTTGAGAGCAAACATCAAGAACTGACTCACAGCTGGACCAGCAAAGTCTGGGACTGCTTGCATAAGTTTCATTGACAATGGACCAACTTTTCTGGCAAACTCTCTTGGTTTTACACCAGCATAGATGGCAGTGAACAAGATCAAGTACATAAACAATTCCGAAGGTTTCTTTGGGTACGTGATCTTTGTGACTTGCTTGGCCGAAAAGCCTTGTTTGGCAGCCGCATAATGAGCCATTGCCACTAATTTGGCTCTCAAATCGCCAAACTTGGCAACCTTGACCGCATCATCTTCATAAGCATTCTGGAAGTGAATGGTATTAGATTTAGGAATTGCATCGCTATTAACGTAATTGATAACGATCTTTTCGGTATCAATGGCAGATACTCTCACCGAGCGTTTGTTGATAGAGCTCGGAGTAATGTCGCCATACACTGCGAGATAGTCCACCAACGCAAGCTGGTGGTCTTTATTCATGTGTTGAATGACTCTGGATTCCTCTGCAGACATGCTGATAGTACAATTTTCAAGAGCGCTTGATAGATACAAACTTCCGACTAGCTCACGTCTATAACCACTCTCCAATTAAAAAAAGTTGATGTGTATGGTGGTGAATATATATTGCTCGGTTTAGTTAGGTATGCTTCGGCATAGTGGCCTGTGATTTCCCCCAATATTGTTCTCCACGCTGTCCCAATTTTTTTTAGCAATACAACTATGTCGAAATCAAATATGCATTCACACAGTAACAACTACGAACAATAGGTATGCTGTGCCCTAACTTGTAGTTCGCTCAATCTAGGCTAGTAGATTGGGAGTAAAGATTCAAGCAACCGATACACGGCATCACGTGTATCCGAGATAAATTTGGTTGCGGATCATATGATGCCTATTTGTATTGTTGGGGACTAATTGCTGGTGGCAACGGAGTGAACATGTGAAGTCATTTTAGTCAAAATGCAACTGCAATTGTCTTTTACGAATGGGGAATAGGTAGTTTGAATTGCCTAACTTAGACAACAAAAATGATTTCGCCCAGGATCGAACTGGGGACGTTCTGCGTGTTAAGCAGATGCCATAACCGACTAGACCACGAAACCGTTTTAGATGGAAGTGAGCTCTCGTCATTGGTCAAACATAAAATTTAGTGTATTCCACCATTCCTGCGAAAGGGCTCGGATTATAAAGCAATAAATGCAATATACTTTTTTAGAAAAAAGATAGACACTTCGCTTATTCATAGAATTCAATGTAATGGCATAAATGGTAAGAAAAAGAGCTATTTTACAGATTTACTTCATCGTTACCATTTTGAGTCTTATCCAATAAGATTGAGTTAACAATAACCGTCGATTAAAAAGCACCAGACAAACAACTTGAAAAATCACATATCGCTGAAAGTTTACAGAAGATTCTCGAATACCTACACCGTAGCCCATCACAAAAGAGATGTCTAAGAATATTTCAACACCTCCAATGAAGTCCTGAAACATACTGTTTACCACTATCGCAAAATTGGAAAAAATCTGCACAACGGTAGGAGTTTACTGAGTTGGATTTAAACGAAAGTTCTAATTGGGAGGTATGCGTTTTTTTCTAATTAATTTTCCTTCTGTAATCAATGAGTACGTAGTTTCTCAAGAGAATGAAGCATCAAATGCATTCTATGAAGAAAAAAATATGCGAAAAAGTATTCGTAGCTTCAACTAGCTGTGCTCACGGTTCGAGTTAATTTCCGTAAAAACTTTAATGATCATCATGCAGACTGAAAGTTTTGTAATGGAAACCTTGTAATCTTGCGAGGTAGTAATGGTTATTATACACCGATACATGAACAAGCTTTGGAAAGTTTTCCGACATTTCAAATTTTAAAGTTGGTTTCGTACGACTTATGGCATCGCCTCTTGTACGAGCAGATATTTCGTACCAGAAAATTCGACTACCATGGACCCAGACAATTTGTTCTAGAGATAAACTTTGCGACTCGATCAAAGAAATGCCTAGGATTGTATTTATGTCATGTTGCTCATTTCGATCATAAAGTATAGAGCCTAGATCCGGTCTAACAGTTAGCCACCTCAAAGTATTTTCATTCATCGTGAGCGTACCTAAGCCCTCCCGATATTGATAAAGGGACAAACCATGAAGGTTTTCAAACCTCTTGAGATTTCTTTGAGCCTCGCCATGTGAAATATGTAGCTGTTTAACCGAAGATTCGTCAATCAATGTCGATAAGGAGATATCATACGTTCCTTCCAAAACTAAGCTCCTCACTTTGATTAACTCACCAGATGCACTTTTCACTCTCATGTGCTCATTGTTTACTATATGTAAACAACGATAAGTACAATTTGGTAAAATTACATTTGGATTATGATGTGAGAGATGGGCACCATCGATTGAAAGATTCTGTATTGATGACAAACACGAAAGATTGGTTAAATCATCAATAATACTGACCTGAAATGTGTGTATCGTTTTGGCTTGCGAGTTAATCTTAGATAGATGAACACAAGTAATGTCTGAGACTATTACTGTGTTGGGCAATATTGAGTTCAACATCACTGCCAACTCCTTTCGAAACAAAGGTTCGCCATTTAATATCAAAATTTCAATTGGGTAAGATTTCCCAGGATAACAATCCAAAAAGTTCATGAACTTAATGAAAGTTGTCAATGTGAACGAGTTGTAAAAGTGACGTTGACTAAACGATGGCACAATCGGAAAACCTGTCCAACATTGAATTGCGTCGGGGTGGTGTATCATTCTAGACTTGGAACCCACAACTAGTATGCGCTTCAACAATTTATGGGTTGCCATTCTATGGAGCCTTTTGCATGTATGTCCTAAAGCTGATTTAGTGAATTGGTCGCAAAAATCCATGATAGTGTGGAAAATTTCAACCGGAAATTTCATTGACGATTTAAGTGCAAATTCGATTTCATGCAATTGAGCACCAAGATCGTCACGAAGACGTCCATTGGTATGCATTAATGGTGTATCAATCATCTCAAAATTGAACACTGATTTTATCATCATTCATATTTCGAATTCAAGGATCGAAACTACATGCAGTGGTTGCAGGAAAATACCCCCTAATTTCTACAGAACACAATTTGGAATCTACTTTTATACATTCATCACCACTGGATTCGGTATATTCATAACGCATAATTCCACTTTTTGTGCTAAGCTCTTATTTTAAAGCTGGATAGAACTCAATGGGTCTTCTCAGTAAGTGAACCAAAAAAGTGCAACAATGAAATCAAAAATTGATGATGGAGTCCAGTTTAAAAAAACTCTGTGCTAAAAATAAGGCACAAAAAGATTTAGTTTTTTGAAAATTTACACTTTTTTAAGGCTCTTAAGGAACCACAGTTGTTTCTGTGGGTCTTTTACATGGTCTCCCCCACAGTATATATGTCAATCTTGAACAGTACAAAAAGAGAACAAAGATCCTTTCTGAGAGGCACACCTTTCCAAGAGACTTAGAGTTCTTATAGAAAATAAAAGCTTGCATTTATAGTAGTTAATGCATTCCAGTTGTTGTATTCGAAAGCGAAAACAAAAAAAAAAGACATCTTCAAACACTTTTGGATGAAACTGTCAAATAAGTATATGTACTCAAGCAATTACATCTGACATCCAGTTACTAGCATGATAGAAGCAAAAACTGCAAGCTTTCATTCTCCTTTGTGTGTATTGGCAGACGTTTCAAAGGACCGATAAGACCGTCGTGCACGCTGATCTTTCGAGGCATATGCAGTTAGAGAGAGTTCGCCAGGTTTTTCCACTTGAGAGCTTCTCCATGTCTGAGCTAACGTTGGTTTAATGTAGCCTAGCAAATAACTGCCAGCGAAGAGATGCGAACGAAAACAAAGAACTAGATAGGTTTTCAATTGCACAAATTATGTAGTACACTTCTTCTGGACGTAGATTCTATCTATAACGACTTAATCTCCAAAGACCTTAGAAATGCAATGCTAAATGCTTCATACCACATCAACAAGTAGCATTATTTGAAAAAGATGCATGCCGAGCTTCAGCTCTAATCATTTCGTAACTCAAAATACTGATCGTGAGCAGTGGGTCTTCTCATCAAAATAGTTGTGGTTAATTTGTCTCAACTAATGGAAAAAGATTTGCATTGTTCGTCTAGTCTAAACGTCTCAAATGAAAGGTGTGGAATGGAGTTCACGTCTAGTGAGAAGAACGCTCGTAGTCATGTCACTTGCAACTACGCCATAATTAATGCGCGAAAACTACAGTAGTTCACCTGTTTTTATTCATGTGGTAATTCAGTCCAGTAGCAGCACAAATCTAAGTATAATCATCCAAAACAAGCACCATAACCCCAACCTTTGAATGTTGAAACAAAAGTCTCGCATTTTATGAAAAATACTCGTTCGAGTATTAAACTTCAGTAGAGATTTCTCTTCATAACTATTCTACAGATGCCGATGTCTCAAGACTTGGGTTGCAAAAACATGCCAGCATCATTGTGAAACTAATTACTCATGAATCGATGGCTTGTTTCAAAGGCTTTGTTGATATCAATACGAGGTACCGACACAATATCGCAATGTAGGTGGTAAAAATTGAACCTTGGACCAAAATGACCCATTAAGAATTTGTGTAACTTTATAAAATTCCTTGTAGTTTAGAAAATGTACATATTGAAATTTTTATTGGGATTTGAATACGAACGCTGAAAAATTAGCGTGATGGCAGTTCCGCTAACCCAAGAGCAAGTGGCGACGACCACAAATCATCTGATTTACGAATACGAAGTGAATGAGTCCGAATCGCTAACATTTTTGTACAATTTGTTGTACGATAAAGACTCATCTTTATCGCAGGCTGATATATTAGCTATATTGAACAGCTTGAAATTACGAGAAGATAAATTGCCGTTTTCGATTAATAGCATTGGAAAGTCAGATGTCCAGGGCGTTAGATGGACCGATGATCTTTTGAAGAAATTCAGGCAAGAACGATGCCGAGTGGGCCAGCAAAATTGGTTCTATAATATTGAAGGTTCTCGAGAGCGTGCTTTGAAAGTATGTATTATTGATGAATGGGTAACCGCATAGGGGCAGCTACCCTTGATGATTTGTTTGGGATATTTTTTTGTATTTTCTAGTGGACGTTTACCGAAAGGTTGGTGGCACAACTCTATTGATTACAGTAGACCACAACATAATCGTGACTTTTTGATGATTTACTAACTTGTCAGTCGATGAATATAAATAGGTTCAAGTGCCATACTGATTTCTACCGATTTCACAAGTTTTTCACCAAACTAAAATTACATATAAACCATTTTCAATTACGGAATTTGGTTTGTTGTGGTACCAACATCTCGAAAGGAGTGTTTTATCCATCGAGCGGATTTCATGATTACAACTTGCAAACAGTACAAAACAACCTTTTAGACAATAGTAACGAAGAATACCACTCTTACTTCAAGATCAACCGGCTAATGTTTGATAACACGGCTTGCGAAAAGGCCGAATCAATGAAGCTAGATTGCTTAATTGATTCACGAAACTTGATACACAATTCCAATAGTAGAATCTCCACTTTGGCCTGTACCGACAAATTCTTGGCATGCGGAACTTACGACGATTGTGAAGGAGGATATGTACTAACAAACATTGATGATCCAGACAATATAAAAAGTTTAGGAGACTTTTATTTATGTGACGCCATCACCAACCACATAATAATCGATGAGTCAAGCAGCCAGTTAATAATATCGTCGAACGATAAATGCTTGAGAATGGTTGATATACCGAGACACCAAACTTTGCTGATGATAAGTCTACCGTTTGCTGTGAATTGTGCCGCTGTCAATAGCCACAACCTAAATGAAATCTTTGTTGCCGGCGACAATTTGAATTCATACATTTTAGACAGAAGAATACGATACGACACAATTGATGCGGCAGTAACGTTTCACGGTCATAACGATTACAGTTTCAGCTGTGATTGGTCGCCCAAGTACGAGAACCTTCTACTCACGGGGAACCAGGATGGTTGTGTAAGGCTTTGGGATCGGCGGAAATCTGACAAGCACGTTTATGGTTGGAGTGGGTCACTAGGAGCATCGGATATAATGAACAGTGGACCGGTGCGAAATTGTAAATTTAGCCATAATGGTGAATTCGTATCATGGGCAGAGGGACTAGACCATGTTGGAATTATTCAGTTGGATGATTTGAACCGAGCAGAGGAAGAGTTGCTCACGAGAGTTCAATCGATCAATTTTATTGGAAAGTGCGTGGGATTAACTTTTGCTCCAATTGAAAACAATCACGGGGAACAGTTAATAGTAGGCATAAACGACTGTCCGTTAGGGGGAATATTGAGCTACAAATTAGAGAGCAGACATAAATCTTTAGATTTTGATTTGTGTTTTTAGAAGTTCATCAGCCAGACTGTCATCGCGACATAATATTCATTATGATCCTAGGATAATATACACTGATCGATTGCCTATAGCCATTATTTTGGGCTTGAACCTATATTGGATGTTTTCTGGTATTGTAGTAGTTTACAACTTGATTCATACTCATGGGACCTTGAGCAAAATTCCCCAATACCCAGGTACACCCAACATGACATTTCAGCATGAACAATTTGGTTGAATTTGAAATCATTAATCGTAGCACATTTTACAAGTAGTCACTGGTACCAAAACAAGAATGCAAAGCACCAATGCTCACCACATCTCGTCTGGGTTTTCGGAAGCAACAAGCTGACCACCCACTTCTTGAAGCAACTCGTCCATCTTTGCAATCTTTTCTGGTTCCTTCACAATAGTGGCCACCACCCGAAGCTTGTTTCTTGCTTTGGTGACATTCTTTTCGTAGTTTGCTACATCGGTGTCGCTATTAGTGAAGCTAACACTACTGATCAACTGATCCAACTGAGCCAAATGTTCCAGTAATGACTTGGATTCGTAGTTTGAAATATTAGACTGCCAATACTCTATCAAACCCTGAATGTACCCAATGACCAAAAACCTTTGGAACCCTGTTTGATACCCGTATTCTCTTCCCTCAAGGTACTGGCGTTCTGATGATTCGTTAACACCATCATTGTACCCCTTGTTGTAATACTCGGTTTCTATATTCAATACGTCGTCCGTGTCTATATCTAGACTGTGCGATGGGTCGTTGTCCATACTTGATTTGACTTGATTTGTAATGTAAAATAGTATACTCGCTTTAGATATTCATAAATTTCGCGATGAGCTCCACGATGAATTTGGCCAAACATGATAATATGTCACCAGCTGATGTCACAGAAGACACAAATGTGGACTATGTTGGTAATAGAAGGCACCAGAAACGACGTCAAAGACTTGGGTTGCGTTTGAACTACGATTCGGACTCTTCTGATGATGACTACAAAGACGATACAACCAAGGGCAAGCACGATACACCAATTAACGATCAAAATAATGATGATGACGACATGTTTGCAAGCGAGGATGACAAGGATGATAAAAGTGCCACTGCTACTGTGAATTCAAGAGACAATGCCGTTGCAATGCTCGACATGGACGCGTTTGAAAGAACTGAAGGGATTGGCCAATTCGATAGCGAGAAGGCTGGGCTGGAACCAGTCGAGCATTTTGAACGACTCGAGAACGACGTAGATGAAGAATACAGCATTGATTACTATACCAAAACTGAAGACTTTGATGCCGTGTCGAAGCTACGCACACTGAAAAAGACTGAGCCAAAATTGGAGGCATTTCATCTTCGTAACGAAGCCGAAGAGGGCCAGTTCGATGCGGCAGGTAATTATATCAGAAACAACGAATCCGACGAGGAGAAGGAGAAGAAAAGCAGTGAAGATCAGTGGGCCAACGATTTTACCAAATCGGATATTCAAAGGGCGCATCAAGCTAAACTCAAAAGGGACCAGAAACAAGCAGCCACAACGAAACCAACCGCCCCTACAGAAGTATTGCTAAGGCGGTTGATTCCAATGCTTGAACCGGTGGAGACTCCAATGGAAGCATTAGCCAGATTGAAACCAGTCAAAAAGAAGAATAAGAAGAATATTGATATACACGATAAAGCCAGAAAACAGTTGGTTTTGGATTTAACCGACATTTGTGAACAATTAATCAACGGAAAGTTTATCCACGATATATACGACATGAGCAGAGAAGAATTAATGAGATTATACAAACAAGAAACCGGAGATGATTATCTTAACTCCAGACAAGGCACTAAAAGAAAACGAGACGACAATGAAGCAGAGGAACTGGAAGAACAAGCCGAACCAGAACAGGCTGCAGATGGGTACGGAGAGAAAATCTGGCAGTTCCGTTGGATTGGCGATGATGTGATCAATGGACCATACTCGGACTACGAAATGAGTCACTGGAAGCAAACATATTTTGAGAATAGGGCAGAAGTACGAAAAGTAGGCGAAACCCAATTCATGAACGTGGAGTCTGTTCTCTTTGGAAACATGCACGACTAGCCATATTGATTATTGTTCAAGTATTCATGGAGGGGGAAGTTGACATTCATTGCTAAAGATTCCACGGTTGACCAAGGTATATTACACTTCCATCGAACTTTTGCACCCAATATGTCCGAGTTTGCCGATTTGCTAATGAGTCCTAAAGAAAATAATGTGGCAATTTGACTGTTTAGATCAGAATTTCGACTCAAGGTAAATTTTGATATTTCTAATTCTTTCTTTTCTTCACTGATGGTGGGATCTTCGTAGATATTCAGGATCTCCTCTTTTTCTGATTTGAGAAGTGTTTTGGAGTACGCTCTGTATATCACGGACAATATCGATAACATTCTTTCTAGATCAAAATAGTTTGGTGCTAACATTCGAGTATCAATGTCACCTTTTGTCAAGAATCCTTTTTTGACTTTGGCAACTTTCGACGGGCTCGACGTCAACTTTTTCTTTTTCAAATTCATTTTGGAAAAAAAATGTAGATCAGTTCTCGGTTCATTGAATGATGCGAGATATGATGCAATTAATATAAATTTAGAGTGCAACGGCAAATCGTCAACATTTTCAATTTGTACGGATACCTCTTCCTTTCCCGTAGTGTATTCCAATACCGACGAGTTGCTAATGACATCGTCATTTGTAAATATATGCTGATTCTCCTTGTAAATTTTGATGAACTCCAGTAGTTTGTATCTTCCATCTATAACTGGTTTGGTGATAATTGGCCATAATTTATGACATATTTCGAATAGCAAATTCAAATCGGGACCAGTGAACGGGCAATACAAATCAACAATTATCTTAGTATACTGCTTCCAAAAGTCCGATTTCGCTGGGCTATGATCTAGGGTATTATCATCAAAATTGTAAGGTGTCGATGATTGTAAAATTTCAGTGATTTGAGATTCACTATATTTATCAAAGAAAATGTGAGGCACGGCATCCGTGACAATCTCCTTAGGATCATCAGATGACGTGATGATAATAAACGAGACATTTTTGATGTGAGAATGCTCTTTGAATCGGGCAATGGCGGGAAACATCTCGTTGCAAGACTCCATACACTGGTCCAATCGATCGAGCACAAATATATGCGGTGAGTCATACCCTGTGTTGCGAACAAATGTTTCAATACCAGTTATGAAACTAGAGAAGTTTTCTCCATAATCTCCTATTCTCTGGGTTCCCCAGTCTGAAGGTGGAACCCCACTGTCAATCATGAAATTCTTGAGACATCGCTGCAAGAGTATTTTCCTATTGATGCATTCATCGCATCGCACAATCGTGTAGTTTATGCCAAGCTCACACAAGAATGATCGCACACAATAAGTCTTGCCGACTGATTTGTATCCATGAACAACAACTAATCCTGCCAGTGATTCCAAATCAGACGAGATAAATCCATTCAATAATCCACTTTCACGGTCTCTTCCTTTAACTTTAGTTGACAATTGAACAAGAGTATCTTTTTGTAGTGTCATTGGTAATTCTGGGCCCACTACTCGTGCAATTTAATTTGTGACGTTCCGCCGTCTTTGGGAAAGTCAAATTGTGTCAAAACAAAATATTGAATAAATGTCCTACACGTTACATGGCTGCAAAATTATTGTATTTATTTGTACGATGTAATGAAAATACCATTACTGCTATAACCGTTTACTCGAATGCTGCTATTAGCACTGTATCCTCGTGAAATGCTATGATTTGTTCGTTTCCATTCTAGATGAGTTTTCTTACAATGGTTGGTGTTGTCATCTCGAATGTAAAAATGCAAATTGTTTGCGAACCGTGTGGTCTAGTATCGATTACCAAGCACCCTCGATCAATCCTTTCAATAGTTGTAAATCAAGGATTCTGGCGACATTGGCAAAGATGGATATCTTTTTCTCCACGTCAGAGGCCATGATGGTTTCCACCCAATTTCCTGAACATTGACAATGCAAACTCAAATTGTTTGAACGAACTTGGCGACATTTGGAGCAAACGTAATCTTGTTGGTAGAATTTAGAAATTTCCTTTTGAAATTGACTCACCAACTCCTCTTCAAGCGAGACCTTGTTGTATGGTTTGCTACACTTGCAGCAGTTCCAAATATCGGTGTGCGAGTCTCGACAAATGTCGATATCGCGGATGTAATTACAGTAGTCGCATATAACGTGGGACAATTTCACCGATGCACTTGGATAAGTAAACTGGGCTTGCTTGCTAAATTCTTTCACTCCAAATATCGTCAATAACTCTTGTCGTAACACCCTCACTTCAATCGATCTTCTACCGGACAAAGCAAATACAGCACATAAAAACTTGACTAGTTCTAATGCGGGATTTTTCAAATTAAGATAGGAACCAGCAAGTTTCGGAAACTCATACTCCTGACTGTATTCTGGGTTCAATATAGCATCATTTTGTTGATGATATAGTTTTTCTATTCGTTTCATTAATGGCTTCCGGAAATGTTCCATGACACCATTGTTGATATCCTCCTCAGCAATTTCATTAGAATCAAGTTTACGCTGTCCATTCAATATGTGCTGGATTTGTGTTACTCTCGGTGAACTCGAGGTATCACCACCCAACACTGTTTCGTTCTTGTATTTCGTAAGAGCATCAAGGAAGATAACTAGCCAATCTTCAAACTCGTTTTGAAATATGATTGGTAAGTAATGCATAATTTGCCAGTTATTGACCGGTGACAAATCTTGAACGTCGTCATTTGTAATTTCCGTACAACATCTTCCACTATAGTTATAATCGTCCATCCAGATTAATATGTCCCAATATCTTGTGATATTAAGCTCTAAAAAGTTGAACAAAGGTTTCGATCGAATAGCTCTAAGCATATATTGTCCGTAAGCGTATGAGTTCTCCACCGAAACTTTTGTAGTTTGAATCACCAACTTGTTTCTGTTTGCAAAGATAACTTGTGCATTCATTCTCTTGAATTCTCCAACTAATTGTAACAAAGCTTTCGAAGTCAAATTGTGGACATGATAATGTAAGGCATAGTCATATAAATATGAATCTTTCTTTTGAATCCAGCTTACTAAACTATTCATCATGGAGTCCGCGTTTACATTGTTGTTCATTGCATCTTCCCACCATTCCTTAACCATTATTCTCAAAATACTTAAGGCTGGAGAAGAGAATGTATCTTCAGCAATTGTTGATGCACCAACATTCTTATCAAAGACAACTGCATCATCAGCCAAATCACTTCCTTCTGCTTCGTTAATTAATGCACTTGTGAGAATAGTATTGATCGTCAATGTTCCGACTTCCACTTCAAGACAGGCAGTTTCATAAATTTCTGGGTTATTAATTTGTGGGAATACAAAACTTTCATAATCAGGAGACTTGTCCATTTCGAATCCCCCATGGTCTGGCAAAGGATTAGAAGACCACCACAACACTATATTATTGGTTGAAAGCCGTCTGGCGTATTCAATATCAATCAAATAACCAACGTTTTCAATTTGAAGGTTACACAAGGGGACATTACCATACCTAGCCATTTCAATCAAATTCTGAATCCATGATGCCAATGCAAAGTAATGGTTCATCAATCTCTTGGAAATTAGGGACTGCCATCCAATTGCAGGTAGGGAAAGCTCTCGAATATTCATTTTTATTGTTGGTATATCAGCCAAAGAACTCAACAAATTTAAAACTTTTCGTGGATTTAATGATTGTAAAGCAAATAAACCAACACTGCTTCTACTCTCATTGACTTTTGCTATAGTTTGATTCAACTTTTTGTACAACTTTTGACTATCAGAGTAGTAATTTGTCTGGAATTCCATTTCTTGGGGGAAATCGATAATGCTGTAGTATTTTCCAAACTTATCCTTCTTAGCCTGATAAATCTCTGAGTAGATTTTGGTCAAATTCAGAGGCAATTCTTGTGCACTGGCTGATGGTTTCAAAATGAAAATGCTACATTTCGAATCCCATGACTTGAATAATGCAAAGAATTCATAGCTGTTCGTCACAATATGTAACAAATATGTTATCTCCATGTTGAACCGTTTCAAGTAATCGTTTTGTTCAGCCCTGATAAGATCTTTGCTTTGAAATCCTACTTTTAAACCTTTTCCAAGTGCACCCACTCTACTATCATCAAATCTGACATTGTTCCCCAAATCAATAACTGCTCTTTCAACGGTTCCGATTTGAGTCTCATATAGTCCAAGAATGTTGGAATCATTCAATAAACTAGTAGCTTTCTCAGTTTCCTCATTATATACCGCTTCCGGCATTACCATCTTGTATAGGTTGGTGCCGTCATGTCCATTAGGTAGAATAGCATTAGATTTTTCAACCTCGCAGCCCTGAATCTTCTTCCTTTGCGAAAGCTCAGTTTTGAATGTAGCAAAAATCTTTCTAGGTATGTGAAAAGTGAAAGCGTGAATTTTATTGTTCACCAGTAAGTATGCTTTGACGGCACCCGCTTGTGTGGGATCTAACTTGTATTCAATGATTTCCCAGTTTGACCCAGCAACGTTTTCTGCTTGTTTACGGAGAATGTCTCCTACCGTTGATCTATGCGAGGTTTCTGAGTTTGTACCGAACAACTTCTTTCTTCGTTGACGATTCTTTGCCTGCAATTTCCATTTGGCTTTTTGGTAAGCCAAGAACCCAGCATAATCTTCAGTCATAGAAGGACATGGCCCATTCAAAATAGCCTCATTTCTTTCCTCTTCTTCGAAATCAACATCAGCAACCGCCTTGCCTCGTCTTTTTCGTGAAAGAACTTTCCCAACCCTTACTTTTGGAATGTTGGCAGCTTCACCAAAATCTTCAATGTCTTGAACCTGTCTGGCTTGTTCCAACATTTCTCTCTTGTCGGCCCTTCCAAAAAATGTAGAAATCGAAGATTGTTGCTTTACATCTTCTTGTCTCATAATCTTCTTTTGTAACCATTCAGGGTGGGGGACTCTTGGAACAGGGTTTTTCACATTTTGCAATGCTGCTGGAATAGAAATAATCTTTTGAACTACTGATGACAATCTTTCCAAATAGTAATCCCAGTCAATGACATCTCTTGGTCCAAACTTATCCAAAGTAGGATCCTTCAACCATTTCTTCAAAAATATCTCTTTTTTATCTGAAGAAAAGATTGCAACAGGAATTGCTCGTTCAGTGACTGGAGCACCGACAGGTTTGGAGCTGATAATATACTTAGTTGCTAAACCAGCATCTTTAACCATATCTGCCCCCAAAAATTCTCCCAATCTTTTGGCAGTTGTGATTGATGTAGACTTTTGATCACCATATTCAACTAAACTTTTTGACATACTTCGATTTTCACAAATAAGCTCAATCAAGTCTTCGTCTTCCAACATACCACCTTTGGTATCCAAAACATCTAGCCAATTGTTAGCAACAGTAGCAACAGCTTGATAGCATCCCTCAAGAGTATCACCTTCCAAGAATAGTTTGAAAATGTCCGCCTGAAAGTTTTTGATTAACCTTAATTCACCCCGTCTCTTCAATTCGAACCCTTTCAATTCTGCAAGTGAACCATCATCATTGAAGACAGCATATCTCTTCTTCAAACCCTTACCTTCTTCCTTGGACGTTGGTAAAATCATCGCTTTGTAAGGACCATCGACTTCAAAGAAAATCGAATTATCTGATTTAATTTCATACTTAAAAGTAGAGGAATCAACCAAAGTTTGATATTGATGGTTAGTGAACTTTTGATGAACCCTATAATTCAACATGGAACACGGATACTCCAAGAAAATCTTCTTTCCATCCTTGCATTTCAAGTGGAAATTTTCAGGGAAGGATTTGGGTAAAATACACCAGATACCATCTGTGTCTAGTTCTAATGGTCTACCAATTCTCTCCACCAAAGATCTTGCCATTTGGATAATCGTTGCCCCAGTTAAACATGTTACACCTGCCATTTCCATAGAGTACCACCTGGACCCCTTTCTCATTACATACCCATAAAATGAGTTCAAAATAACCTTGTGAGCCAATTGCAATGAATCGTACAAAACAACCATTTTATTCGCTTCATCTCGGCCAGCCGCATCATTTTTATCTAATTTGGAGCTTTTCCCCTTCCATACTTTAGCAAGGCCCTTAAATTCGTAACGACGATCTCTGAAGGACCTAACAGTATCGACATAAAACGGGTTCTCTCTTTGGCAAATAATTGCTTCCCTCGTCACAACCTTGGATTGTTTGATTCTATTGTAAACTTTTCTTGAATAGTCACTTAATCTCTTCTTTATTAACGAAGCCTGTTCCGAATAAGAAAGCTCATCAAACTTTCTGGGTGGTAACCAACTTTTCGAATTAGGAAAAGTTTCATTTTGCAAGGTTCTTTTGATCATGTTGTATTCATTCATTTCCGCAGGATAGTACTCACCTCTCCAAGACCATGGCAATCTTCTATCACAATTTTTGCCTGGACGATTGAAATCACAGGCTGCACAATCTTCCTCTGATTTCATAGAATCTGGTTGCAATCTGTTGGAAGTCATAATATTGGGATACATGGATGCAACATCCACATGATAAATTAATGGATTTTCAGTTCGAATTGGATTATCACGAAGATCCACTAACTTAGATCTGATTTCGTCGTAAACTTCCTTGTAATTTGTTATATCATCTAGCTTCTTACCATTTTCGACTTCGACGCAGAATTTGATTGACTCATGTAACTCATTGAGAATTCCATCTACAGCTTCGGGTTCTATTTTGAAATCGTTTGGAATGTCGCTTCTGAAAACACCAGCTTCCAAAGACTCGACATGTCCACCAACATATGTCTCTGATTCAACCAAGTGCCCCTCATAAAATCTTTCAATTGGATCAGAATGCTTGTTTGGTAGCAAAATATTCTTCTCCGTGGCTTTAACAGATAACAACATTTCACACAAGGTACCAGTACCTTTCCGTAAAACTTCATCTGGGTTTAGTGGAATGATCGTACACAATGAGAAGATAAAAGGATGAACATATTTCAGATAAAGGTAGTATGTTGCAACGGCATCAGAAACCGAATACTCAGACAAGGTTTGTGGTTGCTCGTACGCATATGGAGTCATCAATTCCGGATCCAATTCAGTAGGATTATATCCTAGTTTTGCAGTTGTGACAGCCTTCAAACCTTGAGACCCTTGCGGTAAGTATGAATCTCTCTTGACCCATCTATAACAATCCATATGAACACAATATTTGGATTTGTACTCGCCTTCGTTGTCTTTTGCAAACCCAATTTCATCAAACAAATCTAAATCATGAAACCTCGTTCTGTCTTCCACAAATGGCCAATCAAAGAAGTCACCGTTAAACGTCGCAATAACGGTAGGTTTAGCCTCTCTAATATGCTCGAAAAATCTGATTAATAAATGTTTCTCGTCAGGCTCATTAAAAATCGTAAATATTCCTGGGTATTCAGGTTTCGGAGTATATTCAAAATCATCAATGTCCTCGGAGATAATTTCTCTGTTGGTGATTAAAAACCCTTCACCGTCTATCATATACGAAATCATCATGATTTGATCGACACTAGAAACGGGAAATTTCAATGGTGCTTTTGTTGTTTCAATATCGAAAGCCAAAACAACTGGATCGGCAAATGCAATCTTTTCGGTATCTTCTTCCAAAGTAACTTGAGAATGTTTCACGTAAACATTATACCATTTTCCCACTCGTACTCCTACATCAATAGAAACACGTACATGAAATGGAACATCGTATTCCTTCATGTCGTCAATGTAAGTTGATGGGTCAGCATTTGAGTCGTGGTTCTTGTTATCAAATCCATAGCCATTATTTGTGTTCATTACCAGGTAGATGTCTCGAGTCTCACGCTTCTGTTTATTCTCCTTCAATATTGGCGATAGTAGTCTTCTTGCGGTCAAAAGATCCAGAACATTATGAAATGAAAGTTTTATCAAATGTTTCTGTAACCCCACCAAATGGTTGGGCAATGCTAAGTCGTCTTTCATCAACCTGGACAAGTTCTTGATACTAGCTGGCTCCAAGAATTTACGTAACCACTCTTCAACTTCTGATTCGTGACCATGCTGGGTTTCGACAAAGAAATATGGGTCATATTGCAACGTTGCCTTGAACGAACCACCTTCTTCATCAAGAAAGTAAAAGTCAACTCCAGAGTAACCTGTTAGATACGTGTCACTAGGAATGGTTGTAGAATGCATATTGATTAACCACCCGTTTCTTGGTTTGGTTCCATCGTTTTCTCCATGCTGAATTCTGTCAAACCCCATTATTGAGTCCAACTCGTCTATTCGTTTAACCAATTCTTTCTTTTGAATCGAGTCATTCAACATTGGATTTGTCGACACGGATTCATTTGGCTTATCGTTTCTATTGGACCGGACTTTGAATTCACTCTTGAGTTTGTTCTTAACAAATCGAGCAGACGTGGATCCTTTGAAAGACGTTGTCATTATACCCAATCACGCTCCCAATATTACACACTTTTCAAATTTGAAAAAAAAGCCAAAAACGTCTGCAATCTTCAATTCAGACTTAGACCATACACCACCTCGACGTGCAATATTGTGTACCTAGTTAAATATCTATGACTGTCAAGATCGTCTTTACTTTTCAAGCTGCAGACTGATGAGGTAAAAGTCGCGTCAATTGTTCACAGCGACACGTCCACGTGACATTGTCGTAAAGACTCTACAACTTTCTGTGGGTTATGTCGAATTTCTTGACATAGACCCAAGAGGAGGGAAATACTCAGTATATTTATGGCAGTGATGACAGCTATCTACTCATATACAAAATAATTAATCCTTGAACAATGACAGAGTAAAAAAACAAAAACTGAATTCTGATTTTTCTCTGTTTCGATGTGACACTGTTTGATGCGGTAGAGTTTGAGCTTGGTAACACCAAATACTTCAATGATCTCATAAGGAAGATGGAGAGATTGAGAATTAGAAATATCACGACCGGGTAGTATGTCAAGTATCCATTTCCAATGACATGCTTCCAGCATAGCAATACGATAATGGACACGTACTTGTACCCTGAGAATCCCACCAAGTCCCATATTGACGATTGAGTAGAGCAGTTCAACAAGTACAACCCAATTTTGAAAATTGCAATATCAAGAATTGCGAATGCAACCGTCTGAGATGATAAATATCCAAAAAGCTGTGGGTGAAACTCTCCATTTAAGCCCTGGAAACATGCCCATAATAAAATATAGGTGATGAATGACATGATAGGAATGTACAAATCAGGGGAATTGATGTCGTAGATTGGTGGAGCAAATACGTTGGCATGAGTGCCATCACCGTTATCATTTGCCAAGACTCGGTTCCAGTTCTTGTTAAGGTATGGGAACAAAATCAATCCAATTTTCTGCGCAACATATGAGTTGCTAACTTTGAAATAGAACTTGATATCGCTGCTACCGTTGAGGAGCTGACCAAAATTCTGTTGCAAGTACTGGTTCGATGTTTGAAACTGTGATTTGGCAAATTGCGATGCGATGTTTGCTGCTTGGTCGTTGATAAAACTGGGATAGCCAGTAGCTTGTGGCCCGCCTTGTTGATTTAAAAACGGTTGTGTTCCTCCAAATTGATTTGGTGCTTGTTGGTGGTGCTGTTGCTGTTGGAATCCACCGTGTTGTGGTTGGGGATGTTGCAAGTTTTGAGGAAAGCTGGCGTGATTCGCACGCGATTGAGGACCATGAGCTCCTGGCTGGTCACCGGAGAATCCCTGTGTGTTACCGTACGGGGTATACATTGGCGACTATGGAAATGTGTCAAAAGAAAAATCACAAGGTAAGCACCATTTGGCTAGTCGCAAACAAAATCATTTTTTGTCCCAGATGTAGAATACCGAAAATAGTAGTATCATGTCAAAGTTTCCAATATGCGTTCACACAGCAACCTGACAAGACGATAATATTGCGAAGGAGCATTTAGATTAATTAATTTAGCATCAGCAATCAATTTGTGTATCTTCTAACGAATGGTCCAAGGTAAAGTCTTAGTTGTATCCAATCGGTTACCAGTCACAATCAAGAGATCGTCGGACGGGTCCTACAATTACTCCATGTCTTCTGGAGGACTCGTTACTGCATTACAGGGATTGAAGAAGACGACAGAATTTCAGTGGTATGGCTGGCCAGGGTTGGAAGTTCCAGAGGCAGAACAAACTAGAGTGAATCGTGACTTACTGGAGAAGTTTAAGTGTACTGCCATCTTCCTTTCCGATACAATTGCTGACTTACATTATAATGGGTTTTCCAACAGTATTTTGTGGCCATTATTCCACTATCATCCAGGGGAAATGAACTTTGATGAGGTTGCCTGGGCAGCGTATATTGAAGCCAATAGGCATTTTGCCATCAAAATTGCCAGTCAAGCTGAAGATAATGATATGATTTGGGTTCATGACTATCATTTGATGCTCTTACCCCAAATGTTGAGGGAAGAGATTGGATCATCCAAAAAGAATATCAGAATTGGCTTCTTCTTGCACACTCCCTTCCCGTCATCTGAAATTTACAGAATCTTGCCAGTGAGAAAGGAGATCTTGCAAGGGGTGTTGAGTTGCGATTTGATTGGGTTCCACACTTATGATTATGCCCGGCACTTTTTGAGCTCTGTTTCCAGGATCATCTCCAATGTGACGACGTTACCTAATGGCATTGAGTATCAAGGTAAAAACATCAATATTGGCGCGTTCCCTATCGGTATTGATGTCGATAAATTCACAGATGGGTTAACTAAACCAGGAGTGATAGCTAGAATAGAGCAGTTGAAAGGCAAATTCGGTGATACAAAAATCATTGTCGGGGTTGATAGGTTGGACTACATCAAGGGTGTCCCGCAAAAATTGCATGCATTTGAAATCTTTTTGACAGAAAACCCAGAATGGGTTGGAAAAGTTGTTTTGGTTCAAGTTGCGGTTCCATCTAGAGGTGACGTGGAAGAGTACCAAAGTTTGCGAGCAACAGTTAATGAGCTTGTAGGAAGAATCAACGGTAGATTTGGTACGGTGGAATTTGTTCCGATTCACTACTTACACAAGTCGGTGCCTTTCGAAGAATTGATTAGTTTGTACAGCACGTCTGATGTGTGTTTGATCAGCTCTACCAGAGATGGTATGAACTTGGTAAGTTATGAATACATTGCTTGTCAACAGCAAAAGAAAGGAGCACTTATATTGTCGGAGTTTGCTGGGGCAGCTCAATCGTTGAATGGTGCTATTATTGTCAACCCCTGGAATACCGAGGAGTTGAGTGTTGCCATAAAGGAAAGTTTGACTTTGCCTGAAGAAAAGAAGGAGTTGAACTTCAACAAGTTATTCTCATACATTTCTAAGTATACTTCAGGATACTGGGGGGAAAGTTTCGTTAAGGAACTATATAAGTGTAGTTCGAATTAATGTGTCAATACCCTAGTGTATAACTTTACTCAGAAATAATGCTCTGTACTTGACTTATTTTTGTACCAGTACATAAATAAATGAATGCTAAATGACAGAATTCAAATCAGTCGACCAAATCAGCATAGTCGGCGTCATGACTTGACCATGTATGCGACGAAAGATTTTTGCTGGTGAGAAGAGATAATGATTTCCGGTTTTCTTTTTCTTCGCTGGGTTCTTCCTCGGTTTTTATTTGAAGGAGTGGTTTGGTTCCAAAAAGTGTTTTCTGTTGAGATGGTTCATTGAATTTTGTCGAGCTAGCTAACTCCTTTTGAGTTAATTCAGTGGTGATAACTTGTGGCTTTATACCTAGTTTCGACAATAATGTGTTGTTATTCAAATATGCACTTGGAGGAAGTTGAGTTCCCTCGGGAAAAATCATGGAACTTTCTGAGTATAACGAGATATCAGGCAAATTTGATCTAGGGGCAAAATGAGCTTTCTTCGTCTTTTCTTTGCCAATTTCTTTGTTAACCGGTTTCTTTGGAGATTCTCTTTCTCCCTTTTCTTGGTAATGCGAAACATCTTCGGCAATATTTTTCGTGGAGTCAAATGCTGACATCAAGTACGGCAATTCGTCTGAAATTGTAGTTCTGTAAAGTTGACTGGTAGATACTGACGTTGATGAACCCACTCTTTTTGGCCCATGCGAACCTGCTTCATGTCTCGTGATGGAATGAATAATCGGTGCTTGGGAAAATGATAACGAATACGTATAGTTTGACGATGAATCGTCAAAATCAGCATAATCATCCTCATCAAAGATTGTAGATAAATCGGGATGAGCACCTGATTCTGATCCCAGAATCTTAACTTCAGTGTCCACTTCATGTGATATGGCATTTTTCTTCCGCTCTCTTTCCTTCAATACCGCAATATCTTCCACCTCATCAACGACTTGAAGCCCATCATCTTTTCTCATCGTGGTCAATGCAGACTCTCGCTCTTTCTCCCTCTTGTACGACTCGAACATTTTTTCCATATCAGATATTACCGCCAAACATTCATATTTGGACAGAGAGTCTTCTTGTTGAATAGCCTGATTGAGTTGTTTCATCAAACTGACGATAAAATTCTTATACGTTGATAGGGTAGAATCTTCTGATGCGTCCAACATCACCTCAAGTTCCTGGCCAATTAGTATAAGTTTAGCCTTGGAATATGCTATGGTCAACGATTCCACAATTTCGTTTTTCTGCTTGATCCCCTTCAAAAGCAATGATGTTAACATTGTTCCCGAGTCACTAATATATTCAATTGGGGATAATGTACGTGATGCTTTTGTAATATAGTCCAAATCCAACGATATCTTGTGAATTTTTTCTTGTAATGCAGAGCAAGTCTTCACCACTTTATCTGCCAATATTGTAGTGAAACCTCTTACGGTAGATTTTTCAGTAAAATGCAAATTACTGTTGATATCTAGTGACATAAACTCCCATGACTTGAACGTTAAGTTTGTCTTTTCGAGTGTTTGCAAGATGGTGAAGGTTGAATGGCATAACTTGCTGACTTTCCGCTCAGCTAGGGGGAACTGGTTGATGATATTCAACAATACAGACGTCTTTTCTTTGTCGGTATTTAAATCAGGGTCTTGAACTAATGCTAAGATGGGATCGTCCCATGAATCCGTTCCAGCCATGATGAAAAGCGATAATTGCTAGGGTCTTCAAGCCTGAAAAATGCGATGCAAATAAATATGATGTATGAATAGAGTCAACCTTGGGACAACAAATGACAATGGGAATGACAATGCAAATATAACCGACAGGGAACCCTACCCAAATGCAAATGAAATTGGCAAACCGGTCCCAGTAAACAATCAAAACGCTCTAAATGGTGGAACCACTCGGGGCAGTGATCCGTGGAAAGTATAGATCTAATCGCAAATTGGTAGCCAGAAGTTGAATAGATTGACCGAAAGTTAACAACAACAACAGTCAGATGTAAAGGGCCTGAACGAATGGGAATTACCACCACAAATTGTATGTATGCAAGATACAGTGAAGTTTGTTTTTTTCTATATCGTATGTTTGTTTAGAGGATTTTTGTGGTGAGACTGTTTGCTCTACGCAGTTTTACTAGGAAAATCTCACCATTTATTTGCCAGGAATTGGCCCTAGAAATGGGGGTGTTTTCATGAGAATGTGAATTAGCCTATTAGTAAAGTAACAATTGGGTATAATTCCTTCCACAGCACAAATTTGGCCTCACTAAAGCTCGTGTGTTTAGGGCCATCATTGATGCATACCGGAATCCGTCTAAATATGTTACAGCAACTTTGAACGGAACGTTAAGCCCTGTGGTTCCGAGCATCTTTAAACTGTAGAATCCGCACATGTATGCTGAAGCGAATTTATTTCGCCATGGGAACAAATGTTCCGCCAAGTACCAACCTGATTTATTATGAGCAATTGAATTTGGATATGTCCGGTTCATGCTACCGCATAAATGCGTTGCTACTACAACCTAGGAAATGGTTGCAGATATCTCAACATTGTTTGGTGTAATAGTATTTGCCAACAGGATCGAAGATTCAGCCCACCAATCCTTTCTCTTTCTGTATCTTCGTGACCATCATTTCGTACCACTCTTCGATATCATTATTGGGATGGATCGCTACAATGATGATGGTCATGTTATCGAACCCAATACCAGTATAGTTGTTTGCCAAAGACAAACAATCATGGAGAATAAACTCGATGATCTTGCTCAACTTCCATCCAAGACCTAGCTTGTTTCGAATGATAGTCACGAGTCTACTATTCTTGTAGCAATCCCAAATACCGTCGCAGGCCAACACAATGAACTCGGGCAAAACTTGTTTTTGCATGTCAAAAACCAAAAATTCCGGTTCGACTGTTACCACGAAAAGCTCGGGAGGGATGTCAATTAGGCCATTTCTGAAGAATGGCTTGTTTTGAATGATGTACTTGTTTGACGTAGAATCAAGCACAGGACTCTTGAATTTGAAGTCACCAAATGCACGACTCAATGCTAAAATCTCGTTTATTCTGTTGTTGAGCACATACCCATTTGAATTTTCGATTCTGATTCGCTCGTTCATGAGGATGGGTTTGTGGTCAAAAGACAATGTCTTCGCAACCCCATCCAAACTCAAAATACATCGGGAGTCTCCGGTGTTGGCCACGATAATGTATCTATTTTCGATAATTGTTGTCAAAATGGCAGTGGAGCCGCAATTGCTCAAGCCATCGATGTTGGACAAATCACTGTCAATTTTGAAAAATGCGTTTTTGATGATATCGAGGTAATTCTGAAGATGTGACTCTTGAGACAACTTTGGATCCCCGTGGCCGCTTATCCCGCCATCTTTGGTTATCTGGGACGTGCTGTTAGCACCAGACTCTATTTCCGTTTTCCCTCTATGGTACAACGGTGGCGGAGTCACAATCGAATGATGGCGATGGTAGTGATTTAACGCCCTGAATATCGACTTGGGTAAGTGATGGCTCAAGTAATCCGACACCAGTTTGCCTCCGTGACCATCAAACACAGAAAACATCGCAATCAGCTGCAGCTCATTGACAAGGGTGTTGTGGGCATCTTCCATGGACATACGATATCCCTGCATCGCCCCAATGCAATACGTTAGCGTTTCATAACTATGGCCCTCAATTGATTTCTCCTCGATCGGATGAGATAACAATTGGCCCATGGTTAGTCTTAGAATGCAATTGTTGTAAATGATGATACAAAATCAATAATGGAATAGGTCAAGTGTTGTGTGCAGTACGCATAGTCGGTTCCCCATATTATTACACAAGACTGTACGCCAGAACAACATCACGATAGCAACAACTCGGAAGGGGGACCACGACGCGGACTTCCTTTCCGTGGACAATTTTTGCCTCATCTACATATTAGTTTTCGGCTCATGAATAGTTCCACAAGTGTACCCTTCCGGTCCGAGCTCTTGCGATTCGTGCAACAGTCAGTGGGTATTTTGTTCTGAGGAAAAACACCATCCACAATTTGGATTATTGTTCAAAGCTGACAATAGTAACTTAGAAGCAGAGTAGTGATTGGTTTTGTTGACACTATCAGCATTGGTGATGCAATCACTATGACCTTGTTTTGTTGGCACTTCAACGTCCCATGACTGCACGAAGGCCATGCCTGCACGTCACCATGAGCTCACATCTTGACGTCACAACACTTGTACCATACTGGATCGGAGCTAGGACCAAGTGGCAGTTAGTGGTTGAAAGTTGAAGTGTTGCTGATTTGAAAACTTTGGATTGCGCAGTTAGAAACAGTCACATTCTCGTCACCGAATAAAGAGATTGAGATAGTACTGCTGTGATCGGAGTTTTTTCCGGGCTGCAAATCAACGCAACCCGAGAGAAGTAAAATGGAACCGTGTGATCGTACCACAATTGCGATATTTGGACCAGACTGATTATTCCCAAGTATCTCTCTGGATTGATTGCTCAAAAGTTTGTTTCGTAAAACATACATGATAGCCCACTGAAATCGCGTTTTGAGCTGCTAAGAATCACTTAGCCATACCAGAGATAGGTGGCTATAATTTGAAACAAGACCTATACGCAGCTATACGCAGTAAATTCGATAAATGGGAATTTTCATGTTCATTCTTTGTCAAGTAAACAAATGCAACTCTGCTACAACGGTACTAAACAAGAGCCCAATGAGAGGTAATGTTCCAGGCGAAAGAGTCCAGACCGTATTGTTAATTACATTTCGCGGAGCTTGGGAAATTGAAATTAGATCACTCATACTTTACTAGTTCATAGTTGCTCTTTGGAATCATGCCTTTCTTTGCAAACTCTCGAGGCAGCCAACTCGCATTATGCGTTCATTTTGTGCAATCTACGTAGTCTCCTCAAGTTTCATTTTGTGAATGTATTCCGATCTATATTATGATACCTTGAGTGGTTTCACTCTAAAACTTCTTTTTTCCTTTCTGCAACTTCTTTCTCTCCAAAACCTCCTTGATCATTAATGCTAGCACCTCGTCTACGTTGTCGTTTGCGTTATCTATGGAAATGAACCCACACTTCCAGAACTTTGCCAATTTGGCTCCGTTCTCAATAAGTACTGGAGACTTCAACACAGAGTTTGCATGGGTACAAATTATCCAAATTGGTGGAGGACTGTTTGGATCGGCCGGGTCAGATGGATTGTCAATCAATTTTATTTCCTTGCGAAGTTCGTTTCTCATCGATTCTATTTCCGAGATATTTTGTTCTTTCCAAAGATTCTTCAAGGCCGACTTGAAAGAAAAGATATCCGATTCCTTACCCTGACTCCATCTCATCTTGAATGTATTGTACTCTTGCCATGCTTGGTCCAATGCCCCCTTGATAATTGACAATAGACTAAATGTGTTGTCCCCTGGTATATCTTCTAATTGGATGCTGTTTGATGGTGTCTTTGGTTGGGAGTTGGATGCCTGCTCATATGATGGAGGATTGTTACTTGGAACTGCCGAATACACAAAAAAGTATCCGTCAATGTTTCCATTCAATTCACTTGCTCCACTAGCAACTAACAAAGGGTTGGTCGACACAGGTTTCCTTGGTTCATTGGCCAAATTCTTCAAGATTTCTTTGTCTAGTTTCATGTACAACGATGCCTCCAAAAAAGGAACCACCCGGTTAGGATCAAAACTGGGTGTATCGATCAACTCCACCAAAATAGGCGAGATTCGTGGAGGAATATAGTCACCCGACATTTCCTCTTTGAGATTGTACATCGAATAGTACTGGTTTCTACCATGGACTACAGTCGAACTGGACGACGACTCAGGAAGTGGTTTCCTTTGTGCCTTTGAAAACGACTGGTATATCACTGGCGACAACCCTATCAGCTCGTTCGTGTGGGACGAGCTGAATATAAACTTCATGCCCTGCTCAGGATTACCCTCATCCAAAATTGCTCTCGATAATAGCGACCCAACTTGGAAGTTTATGAGCAACGGATTGACTTTATGTGTGGGATAATATGTGTCTTGGAAAGTGCCAAACCCCAACTTTGAAATTGTGGATGTCTTGCCGGACTTTGCTCCTCCTAGAAAGGCAATTCTGATGGGATTGGACCCATTGCCTGTCTCGTGAACACTTTTTGTCAGATTACCTTTCTTTAGTATAGACGACATGCTGTTTGGCGTGGCTGTTCGAACAAAGTCGGTGTTTCTGTATCTGATCTGATGACCTCTTACACTAACGCCATATTAAGCTTTAGGGCATTGTACTGCAACATCTACATGCACAACTCCTGTACCAGTCCCCTCTTCTGCCTGGCCACCAATTCCAGCGATTTGTATGGGTGACAACAGAGATCAAGGGTAATCCACAAGGTAGGAATAGCACTAGCAAGCCAAAGGCACCTACTGAACAATGCCTTCTGGAATTTTGCATAGCGCAGGGTCCAGTCCCAGTTCCACTACAGCATGAAGAAAGCACAATCAGAACAGAAGTGTGAGACTGGTAGCGCCAGTGTGTCGTAGAACTCTGTGTAGCACGGTACAGTAAGTAAAGTAGTCGCACTAGTACTACTAATTCTCATTTTTTATGTGGTAAGTTGGGAAATGCGAAAAGCCATTTACGGTAGCGCCACCACTACAGTATTGTGTGAACTGTAAAGTGGAAACCAATGGCGACGAGCACTAAGTTAGCACAACACATAAATCAAAGTCACTCCAGCAAAGCTATCGTCTGTACTATCTACTGTTACAAAAAGCATGTCATGTCACTGGACGAGCGAGGGATAGCCGACGCTGGCGATGTCATGGCAAGAGTTTTGGCTCTCCAGGCACAGACCAGGCAGATTGATGGTATCAGGCAAGGGAGCCAGCAACAAGTGAATGAAGTTTTTGCGATAGTGAAGTCACTACAGCATACAGCTGATGTGGAGGAAGATGACCACGATGATGCAACAACAAATTTACGCGGCATTTCGCCTGGGTCTGTCAAGTTATTAGCTACCCAGTTAAACAAATTGAACCTCATGAACTTGAAAATCACCACGAATTCCATCAATCTTTCAATAAGGTCCACAGAAAAAAGGATAGACTCATTGAGCCGACAATGTGATTCAATGACTAAGAAAATCACCTTGCGACAGGCTGCTATTGATCGCCATCTGAAAGAGTTAGCAGCCCGCCATAGCGAACTATCGTCAGCAAATAGCCAAGATATTGATTTGTTGACGTCGTATAATATTGTCAATATCAGTAATCAAGTGAATTCTCTTCAACTGGCCAATTTCAAGCTTTTGAAGGAGATTGTCTTTTCTCGAGACAGACACCTCAATTTATTGATATGCCATCAGCCGATATTGAGAATTGGCGAGTTTTTGAACTACGATCTTATTGACATCAACCAATTCCTAGAATCATTGATCAAATTCCAGGTGCAATTGGCTGACCTTTTCGAGATCAATTTTCCATATTTGAAGGATTTAACCAGTTGTTTACCTAACACATCGTTTTTCGACCTAATAAAGCAAAAAGAGGATATCATGTTCAAGAGGGACGTGCCAAAAGAGTGTGAAGAGGGCGTTGTTTTCAAGACATCCGAGGAAGAGCCACCCGTAGACAAAATTGTTAAATCAGGCAGTGGGTACAAGATTCCGTTGTCGACAAAAACGCAGAACTGGCAAAGACGAATTTCAATGGTTCAATCTCCTGAGCCGGACTCACCGTATATCACAGAGAAATCCACTAGTCCTTGTGAGAGCCATAATTCGAAGCCCAATTCGAACACGAACTTGGTTGATATTAGGAATGGTCAAATTTCACCTGAATCAAATGCTGATGAAAAAGCGGCAGAGGCAAATGCTATTGCCAGTGTCAATAAAAAGATGATTTTAATACCGCACAAAATCTTAAACAAACCGTTCAACAAATTGACTATCAAAGAGTTCTTGAACTTTTTGATCGTGGTGGTCAAGATTGTGGCAAACTTTGAGGTATTTTTGGTTTCAATGATAAAGGACGACAATGGAGAAAAGGAGGTTGGCGAGATGTTCGATTTTATTTGTGATTTTAATAAAGTGCTAGAGAAAATCAATAAATTCCAATACAATGGGATCCGATGTCAAGCTTTCCTAGATCTGAGGTTGAAATTGAAGGACTTGACAGAAAATGTGTACAAGCTCATTATTCACGGCGAAGACAATTCTGGGAAATCTCCAACGATTTTACAAGACCTAAATTTTAATGACTTGATTCAGAATCAAACAAAGAAATCAAATGTTGGCGATTGGGATATGGTTAGTAAGATGTTTTGATGTTTAATATGGGATAACATTTACGGGATAGCGTTATAGACTAAATACATGCATATCATGAAGATTGAGCGATTTCCTTTTTCTGTTGACACAAACATTGGTGTACAGCAAAGAGTGGATTTTGACACGTCTGAAGTGATTTTCAGCCGAACTTGGCCTCTATGTGGAATACGAGATGTTGGACTAGTAGCTAGCCACCGGAGGTAGCAGATGGTAGCGCGCTACAATTCTTTTTTTACCACAACTTCAGTACTAAGATACCACGTTATAGGTAGCATGTAACATATTTTGCGTGAAACAGATTTTTTCTCTGACTGCAGCTACGTAATATTGCTTCGCTATCTTCGCAATTACAAAAAACACTTTTAATGGCTCACCATCGCATCAAAATGGGAACGCGATATGTAGCAGAAGTAGACCTACACAGTACAACGCAGTATCCACAACGACGTTGTAGAACCAAAGTGTCATGGTATCATCAAGCAGAGCTGAACAAATCGCTAGAGCTTTCACATGTAGTTGGACAGGGTAGTGCTGAACAATAATGCACATGTACTTTGAGCTGTTGTTGTATGTAATAAAAGCGTTTGATATGCGTCATGTAACTATAAAACACGCTTTTGATGTGTAAATCAAATCAACGTCCAGAGACCTGCGCCTGCATATGGCCAGTGACGATTCTCAAGAGCCAACAGCGCCGATTCTGACTACGTCTGGACTCATTTGTGATTCAATACATGACGATTTTATTAGATGTACACGACAATATGTATAGCCATACCTGGAACGAAAGTCAACTCTTTGTTTCACTGCAGAAAATCTATCGTGTAAAGACAAGATCTGCACTTTTGACGATTTTAGTTTTGTGGTACGCATCGTGGGTTTTGTGTAACATTCTTCGATTTAGTGGGCCATTTTTGATTTTGTGTTCACAAAGTTATCATTGAAATTGTACGCACCGAATACGTATTAGTTAAAAAAAAGTGCGATACCGCGACAAGGAGATTTTCTGTTTACTTGTTTTCATAAACAGATTTGTACTAGCTGGTTTTCACTAAGCTAATAACCATGGGACTTAATTTCTCCAACTTTATTGGTGATCCGTTCGCTATTTCCACGGTGTCTTTTGGAGCCATTTCGTGGATCGTTGCAATTGCTGGAGGGGGAGCATCGACTCAGAGTGATTTTCCTCGGCTTACGTGGTGGACGTTGGTGTACGAAATTTTGGTAGTTTTACTCATTTCATGGCTTTACATCAACGGCAATATTGAGTTGTACAAGTTCGCTCTTGTGGGGTTTGTTTCTGTGGCGTTTGTGTTGACGACTAATTCTACCAACCAGTTGATTTACAACACCCAAAGCTCACCAAATTTGGCATGTGCGGCAGGGTGTATTTTGTTATCGATTTTGAACGTTATTTGGATCGGATATTTTGGGGGACATCCTGAATCACCTACCAATCAGTTTATTGATTCTTTTAGCTTGAAATCAAACAACCACCATTTATCGGATTCCCATGAAAAATCCGCAGACGACGAGTTTGAGTACAAGCAGTACGCAGCTCCTTCGGCTACCATCCCATTCTCCCAATCGCAGACTTTGTTCCAAGAAAATAATGTTAGACAGTCGCAGTTGACTAACATGAACCCACAGCAAATCCAGAAAAATGCCTCGTCTTCATCTCAAGGGTACATGTCGTCATCGCAGTTGAACGGGTTGGAGAACTTTTCAAATAGTGATTTGCACCAGACAAACAACCAAACACGAAACGACAACACCTTGTCGTCGATTCCTTTCAGATACAAGGCCAAGGCTCTATACTCATACGATGCGAACCCCGACGATATCAACGAAATCTCGTTTGTCAAGGACGAAATTTTGGAAGTGGATGACATTGACGGCAAGTGGTGGCAAGCAAGGAAATCCAATGGTCAAATTGGTATTTGCCCATCGAATTACGTCAAGCTATTAGATTGAACCCAAACGATGATTTTCCCGAGTTTTGAAGTTTGATCGCATTTTTGTGGTTTATGCTGACTTTTACAAGTATAAGGAAAGTCCAGTCAGCTCACCGAGTCCCTGTGGTATTCACTTGCATGATCCCATGAGACGGTTGCAATCCACAGTTCTGGCATTATGTTGAGATTGTTATCGACAATCAATGTCTTTTTCGTCGACCGATTGTACGATTGATGCAAATCGTAAAGTCAGCAGGCTATCCAAGAACAAATACCCTTAAATACCCGTAAAAATGTTCATATTTGTTATGCTAGTTTGGTAAGTTTTATAGTTATACACAGTTTTCAAGAGAAATGCACTAGATTGTGGATTATTCGCCAATGAATCAACAGCTTTTCAAAATATCGGTTTCAATCCGTTGATTTGCTTGAAATATTGATAGGAACATTTATGGGAATAAAATGCCTTCATGGTCACAATAATTCGACGATCTTACAAAATAAATCAAACGTTCTCAAGTTCAAGTCCAAGCAGTAATCAAGAAAAGAAAGAATGTCAGTCCAGAGTAGTTAGCAAATTGACGTTGTAGTTAATGTGTAAGAATTTACCATCTGTGTATGTTAACTAATTTTCGCAAATGGTTGCAAAAATGCAAATCGCGGTATGTGGATTTTTTTGCCAAATTCCGTTTAAATTGATTTGATGGAATTGGGAGTCACCCAAACTAGTCAGATCTTGCAAGACTCATCAATGTAACGTTACTACTTATTCAGCTAGTTTTTCAAAAGACCATTTACAGAAACTTGGTTCAACGTCTGTTCGCATGAGCACAGCGGGCTAACCTTCTTAAAAACAAAGAGATCTTTCAAGGAGAGTTGCTCTTTACTTTTAGAATTACTCTTGTTGCTTCTTGCAAACTAAAACAGAACCGACCTATTGTGGTGTCAAAGTTGTTTTGTCACAGAATGGAAGACAATCACAACAAAAAGGTCTGCTTAATAAAGGACCCTTCGAATGCATTCTTTAGCAAGATAAGTCTTGGCCCTTTCGTTAATAAACTAATGCAAAGGTTCAAAGCAAGTAATACTTTGAAAAGTAAAAGGTCTCCCACTGTACAAGCATTGTCGGACTACGAGTTGACAGTCGCATCACTTGACAATCCAACTCTGGGGTCACCGAGTGCTACCAGGTCAAATCTATATTACTATCGAACGACAACTCAACCGAGCATTCAGTCCTGTCGTATTCAGAGTAGTACATGTATTTCTACTTCGATAGAAAGAACATAAATTTTGTCGATACTCAGGTGGTGTCGATATATTGAAATGAATCAAATTGCAGAATCAGATTTCTCACTATTCAACATTCCACATGAAGTTTTTTAGGTCTACCACGAGGATAGTCTCATCGGTAACACGAGCTCGTGGTACATGCCGTGGTCTCTACAGTAGCACAATACAATCTGCCCTAGATACTACTGGTATTGAGACAGTTCCATTAACTTTCGACGTCCAAACTGGACAAAGTGGCACTGGGTCAAAATCACCATTGTACATTATCCATGGTCTCTTTGGGTCCAAAGCCAACAACAGAACCATGGCAAAGACGTTGGCCAGGGATCTTGGGCGTGATGTATATTGCTTGGATCTCCGTAACTTTGGTCAATCTCCCCATAGTGAAAGACTAGATTATCCATCGATGGCAGCCGATGTGGAAAGATTCATCGAGACCCATCACCCAAACACAAAGCCAATATTGGTTGGGCATTCCATGGGAGCAAAAGCGGTGATGTCTGTTGCGTTACGTCGCCCTGAGTTGCCGCAAATGATCATTTCTGTCGACAATGCCCCAGTGGATTTGGGTGGATCTGGAGGAGGGTTTGCAAAGTACGTCAACCAGTTAAGAGTAGCGTTGGAGAAGCACAAGTACACCAACATCAAGGATGTTGACGCGGAGTTGGCCAAGGTTGAGTCAAACCCAACTATTCGTCAATTTCTTCTCATGAACTTAAATCGAGGAAAGAAGGACGACGTAATCACTTCAAAAATCCCGTTGGACATTGTCGGCAAGGCCATCACCACGGGCCAAATTTCGTCGTGGCCATTTGACTCCACCGTCTCTCGGTGGACCAACGGCCCTGCGTTGTTTGTAAGAGGCACTGAGTCGAAATACATACCCGATGACGTGATACCAGACATTGGAAAATACTTTCCAGATTTCGAAGTGGCTGACATCAAGGCGGGCCATTGGGTGATAAGTGAAAAGCCCGAAGAGTTCAGAAGAGTTGTGGTGGACTGGATCGAGAGAAAAGAAGATGATTAGATATACGTTATATAGATACAGATAGTAGAGGTCATAAATTTCGTCTATAAGTCACTAACTTTAGCGTTTCCCTTCCCAACAAAGTCTTCATAAACATCGAACTTCCTCTGGTAGTGAACAGGGATCGATGTCCTGGCCAGAGGAAGTAACTTTTCGTCTAACTCGGCGTACAATATTTCTTCACCTTCGCCGGCTTCGGCAATGACTTTGCCAAACGGATCACACACCAACGAGTGTCCGTATGCCTGGTAGCCACCGCCAGCTACGTCCCTGGCTGGGCTACACAAGATGGTGAACACCTCGTTATCTACGGCTCTTGATCTAGCGAGCAAGTGCCAGTGCAATGGACCTGTGGTGGTGTTGAACGCACCGGGGTAGAACATGGCAAAAGAATTGTGAGGGCTACGAGAAGCAATTTGGGCTAACTCGGGGAATCTGATGTCGTAGCAGATTCCCAATCCTACATTTCCAAACTCTCCCAACTTGAAAACGGTGGCCTTGGAACCTCCTGACAATGTGGTTGATTCCTTGAATGTAATGCCGTTAGGAATGTCAATGTCAAACAAATGGACCTTACGGTGCTTTGCAATGATATCACCGCTAGGATTGAATGTCAACGACGTGTTGTAGATCTTGTTGTCGTCCTCGGGAGCGAGTTCAGGAATGGATCCTCCAACAATGAACACACCGTGTTTCTTGGACAATTGCGATAACAACTGGGTGGTTTCTCCCGAGGGAATAATTTCGGCGTAGTTACGGAACTGGTCCACGGCGTAAGGAGAATTGAAACATTCGGGCAACATCACCAAATCTAATGCCCCAATTGTGGAGTTGGTGACAGCTTCGTCGATAAGCCGGGTGACTTTGGACAAGTTGGCAGCTTTGTCGCTTCCAGCACTCAATTGGATCAACGCAATCTTCAACACCTTGGACAATGGACTTTTCAACACGGACATCACGATATTTGTGCTAAGTTTAACTATGGCGGTGGCCACCTGTTGAAATATTCATAAATGATTAGATCCATACTATACTGTATGTACTTTACCTATGTGCATGCAAAACTTATAGTCTAATTAAGAATCAATAAGAAGTGAAAATAACGACAGTGCAATTCGACCAACTCGCACTGCTACTGTAATTCGGCCAATTCAGGGTCTTGAGATGCTTTTTCGCGGTCTTGTGGTGGGTTTTTGCGGCGGGGTCGTTGAGAAAACTGTTTCACTAGAAAAATCATTCCTGCCACCACCCCCAACCCAGCTAGCCCCATTCCCATATTGAATGCTTTTTTGTAGCCGTAGATGGACGTTTCGAGTGATGGCTCCATTCCTTTGGTCATGTAGTATTCAACAGTCCCGGCAAATCCAAGCCCTATGGAAATCGAGTAGTTGACAAATGTACTCACAAGCGATCCCGCAATCCCCTGCTGCGACTTGGGCAATGCCGAACTGACAATGATGATTGCTGCGGGAAAAGACATGTCCATTCCAAACGGAGTCACAAGAATACTAACAAATTTCTGTGCCCAGTAAATTTGGTTGCTTGGTCTCAACCCCATAATCAATATTCCGGCCAAGAATGCTACCATCGAGAGACAAATCACCACCGAAGAAGGGATAATCCGTAACAATAGCGTAGTAAGTAAGGCAGCCACAAGACCTGCTATCAGCACGGGAATGAACTTGACGGCCGATAATATTGGTGAGTCTCCATCGACTACGAGTGCCACTCTATTAGTGTAAAACAACCAGATTCCAAAACAAGACCACCCGGCAGCAATGCAAATAAGAACAAACCCAGTATCACCTTTCAATACTTCCGATGGAACCAAAGGATCAGAAACACGTTTTTCAATAATGCAAAATGCTGCGAGACATATGAATCCCACTATCAAAAGAATGTATACGTAAGGGGTACGCCATCCGATATTGGGGCCCTGGTTCCAAGCAAAATTGATCAATACGAGCCCAGAAACCCCAGAAATGGACCCAAGGTAGTCAAACATGCTGTCTTGCTGCTTTATCCCAATGTTTTTTGGAATGATAAATACGGCAATGACAGCCACGACAATGGCGATGATACCACACACCCAAAATGACCATGGCCACCACACTAGTTGAGCAAAAATCCCACCAAATAGCGACCCGATAGCAAATCCTGCTGGGGCAACTGCGCCAAAAAACCCCAAGCAGAGGTTTCTCTTGGGCCCCGGTGGATAATAACTGGCAATTAATGCTTGGGAATTGGGCATCATGATGGCGGGACCAATTCCCTGGAGGGCTCTGAAAACGTCAAAAAACACCGCCGACGACGTGAATCCAGTAAACCCACACACCAACGACGTCACCCCAAACCACGCGTACCCAATGCAATACAAGAGCTTGTATCCATACATATCACCTAACCTGCCAGAAATCAAGATAAACGTCCCCACCGTCAACGAGAACGACGCCGAAAACCACGAGATCTCACCTGGTTGATCATCAACGTGAAACGTAGTCGAAATTTGGCCTGCGGTGTTCATTGTCTGCGCAACACCGGCTTGTGTCAACAATTGGGATAAGCACATCAAGAACATAAACCCAAGTTCCCGAGAAAGAGAAATCTCGTCATGGTTGGGAGATGCCGCCATGCTGGTGATGGACTGTAGATCCAAATCCCTGGACACGGCTTTTCTATTGTCACCGCCAAAAGATACTACCTCTTCAACATCGCTTCCCACAGTAGTATCGCCATCACCAGACACGTTGTCGAGCGAAGGACTTAGTGCAACCTCAGCTTCTTTGGAAGTCATTTCAACCCAGAATCAAAAATGCTTCGGCCGTACCAGTTCTCGTGTATCCAGCCCGGCCATTCTAACGCTTTTAAACAAGCTCGTTTATGAATGATGTTGCAAACGGTTGTTACTAATCGTGGGTTGTATATATAGGCGATGCAATCACGGGACGGACCGGCTTAATCCGATCGGATCCGAAGAAATTTTCCTGAGGTTATCGTAACCTTAACGCAAGTTACAGCCCCACATCAATTCTCATTATTACTAAACTTTACTAATTAGATGTACGATCTATATGACTTTACTAATTCCTTGATGTGTGTATGCAGGTTGATGTATTAGCTATTGGCTGGAGTCTTCTTGTTTACTGAACCTGGTTGTTTCTCTAAGCCACCTCAAATGTGGTACAAACACCTCAGCACATCTCTTAAGATTATTCTTTTCTTCATCTCTGACGTATTGAAGATATTTTCCCATGTACTCAGTTTGGCGAGTTCCGGTCCCGTCGACAGATTTTCCAGTAGCATCATCGTAGTAGTTAGGGCACATTCCTTGGGTGAATGCCTGAAGCATGCGTAAGTCAAAGTCGTATCCAACCTGGTCGTAGGTCGACTCGTACATTCTAATGTGATTTCCCAGTTTCTCGTACACGAGATCGTGATTGTCATACAACCAGTTTGGATAGTACTTTGGATACGACAAATGCAAGAAGATTAGGTTGACTTTGTCGGGGTCGACACCTCTAGCAAATTCGCTAGGATCGTAGTGGGCTAATGCTTTGGATGTGAACAACTTGCTTTCTTCCTGTATGTATCCAATGAACAGCACTTTGGCTTTACTTTGATAGTATGGTTCATTCAATGCGTGCGCAGCAGCAATAAACGTTTCCTTGTCACCTTCTCCTGCAGACCCTTGGGTCAAGAGTGGATAGTAAAAGTCTGGACCGTAAATGTTATAGTAAAGACTCAACAACATTGTTTTCAAGTGCTTGGTCTTGTTGATCAACAACATTCCTGTTTCTGAAGTAGGATCTGATAATGTTCCTTCAAATGTATGGTAGAAAGCATTCGAAAAGTCGTATTGTTCTAATGGCTTCACTTCTGTCTTGGCCGATTTCGCCTGTTCTCTATCATAATCATTGTAGTAGTACTTGTTTTCTGACACGCTTATTCCAGCAATATCATAAAATTTGGGGTTTGTAGTTCTCGCCCAAAAATCTGGCCAAATCACTAATCCATTGTCTTTGTAAATTTGGGAAAAGAACAAATGGTCAATGTTTCTGGTGGGGAAGTTATCAGAGTCAATGTACAATACGTTCTCAAATTTCGAAGTTAAAATGGCAAGCATCTTGTATTGGAATCCCCCAATTTTGAACCTTTCTGATAAATTTTTCGCCAAAGAGTCGTTAAGAACGTTACATCTCACATTATACTTGGGCAAAAGCACTTCACAGAAATCTTTTTCGTATTCTTTTGACGATGGGATAAAAAGCTCAATTGGCAACTCGGTTCCAGCTGTACGAAGTTGACGGATCACAAGGTATGATAACCACGAATATTTTCCTCCACCAACAAGCACATATCCTGCCGACGATTTGTACCGAGACCATTCGGTATCACTAGGAACCAAGTTACCAAAGGTAGCAACCTTGTATTCGTTGATCAACTTGTTGATATGACCTTCAACGTAGTTGGAGTGTGACTGTCTCAACTTGTCAAATGTTTCTTGCGACACATCAAGCACATTCTCAAGGTATTCTTTGGAAAACAAGAATCCTTTTTCAGTGACAAACTTTTCGTGGGCCTTTTCTGTTTTATAGTTTTTCTTCAACGAAGGTGACTTTGGATCAAATTGCTCGAAATCAAAAAAAAATACCGAGTAATCACGTATCTTAGATTTGACGTCTTCGCTGTGAGTAGGACCGTACAACGAACCTTGTATTAGTGAGAGATTACCGGCATTGCTACTCAAATGAAGAAATACAAACACAATCAAGCATACAAGTATAAGCTTGAACTTGTGTCTTTTGAGTATTGTCATGATCGGCACACGGTACCTTCTTTCCTCCTTCAGATTCTGGTCAGATGTAAGCGATATCGGTTTTTCACATCCTCCATATGGGGACATTTCTCATGCGATCGCGTCGCCCAACACAACTGCAGATGCGCCTTTACCACTTCCACGCCTTTTATTGTGACTAACCACGGTAGTAACTGCACCCACACCGTCCCAGTAAATGTTGGTATGTTGCTGAACTTTTGGTCAGCGTTCATGCACGGCCAGATTCTTTATGATCCAGCCAACGTGTTGTGATACGATGAGGTATCTATCGTTGGCAGAATGGCGCTATGCCTACAACGACGCGTCCAAGTTTCAGGCTATTCTAGATTGCAGAACATGGCGTTGGTTTCTTGAATCGGTGTTTGGTACAACAATGTTCGCAATAGTGCTAGAAATGTAGAAGTGCTTGTTCCGCCACATACGTACTCTTTTCGTACCTCCATTACCCTCAGTGCACCACCACCGCCACCACTACCGCCTCCACCACCACTCCTTTAGTTTTGGCGCGCACTTTTGCTACGCTTTCTTCGCAGCCCTTCACATCACAGATTTCTACAATCCCGGTTTACAAGTCTTCCTCTTCTTCATTACTGCATCCTTGATCCTCGTTCTACCACTACAATTGGAACTGGAACTGAGACTCACTCCATCAACGCGATTATTACGATACAGGTACAGTCGTTCCCATTCTGGCTGTGTTGTCTACCTGTCGCAGTTATTAATTTGCAATACAGTATTGCTGCATCTTTTTCATCTCGGTGATTAGAAATCAACACTGAGATCTCCTTGGTTTGTATTATGAAAAGAGGTATTACGTTGATGAATAGTCTAAAATTGTCTCAGATGAAATTACCCAGTACGTTTGCAAAGGCAATGTCGCGGGATCCGTCCATCACCGATGACGATATTGCTGCAAACGCTGACATACTTCATACTCCGAGAATTATAGGCTCGGGAAGCTACTCCCTTTGTTTGCCCGAGAAACGGAAACTGTACCAGTACATGACATCAAGCACAAATGCGTTACGTGATCTTGGTTTGGCGCCCGACCAACCTGAAGATCCCACTTTTCAACAAATCGTGTCCGGCCAGTTGTACTCAGACAAATCATTTGTGGATCAGGGGTACCCAACTCCTTATTCCCAGGCATATGCCGGTTGGCAGTTTGGCCAATTTGCTGGTCAGTTGGGAGACGGCAGAGTTGTGAATTTATTCGAAGTGGCCAAAAGCAAGGCAGACCCCTTCAATCGGCCATTCTACGAACTCCAATTGAAAGGTGCTGGTAAGACTCCGTATTCTAGATTTGCCGATGGAAAAGCTGTACTAAGGTCTTCAATCAGAGAATACATAATTTCTGAGCACCTTCATGCCATTGGAATACCCTCAACAAGAGCGCTATCTCTCACTTATCTTCCCGAGACTTTAGCTCAGAGACATCGTGCTGAAAAATGTGCCATCGTTGCAAGATTTGCCGAACTGTGGGTAAGGCTAGGCAATTTCAATCTCTATCGATGGAGAGGGGATAGAAAGGGTATTAGAGAATTATCACGGTATGTGGTCGATGAGTTGTTTACTATCGACAACGAGAAATTTGGTCATTTCCATGACATTTTAAAGCTCAACTCAAGCTTTTTCCAAAATACCGAAGAACTGATTGGGCTGTTGACAGATTACGACAAAATGTATTACGAGACAATTGTGCGTAATGCGTCAACTGCTGCAAAGTGGCAGTGTTATGGGTTTTTGAATGGGGTGTTAAATACCGACAATACGTCAATTCTTGGATTATCGATGGACTTTGGTCCATTCTCCATCATGGATAGATATAATCCAAATTACACTCCGAACTCGGAGGATCATGAACTTCGATACAGCTATAAAAATAGTACTACGGCCATTTGGTGGAATTTGACTCGTTTGGGAGAGGATTTAGCAGAGTTGATTGGTGCTGGATCCAAAATTGCGAAAGATGAAACTTTCCTAGAAGGGAATTTGAAGGAGGAATGGGAAGAGCCGATCATCAAAAGAGCAACAAAGGTAATTGAAATTGGTGGTGAAATATATCAATATGCATTTACTAAGACTTACGTTGAAACATTTTTCAATAGGTTAGGAATATCTTCAAAGTTAATCGATCATGGTAATATTGACGAACACAATCAAAAGTTGATAACCCCGTTATTTGATCTCTTGCTCAAAGTACAATGTGACTTCAACAAATTTTTTTTGATCTTGCAACAAGCCAACTTTGAAAACTTTAACCCAAAACTAATTGGTGAGGCGATACTAGAGCCTTCATTTAATGAAAATGATTCAGCACATAATCGAGAAGAACTTTTGGACGAAATTTCAACTTGGTTGAACATTTATCACAACTATCTAACTTTGTCGGCCATGGATGATCCAACGTGGAAGAGATCCATCAGCAAAGAATACAACCCAATATTTTTACCAAGAAATTGGATTTTGGATCAGGTCATTGAATATACTCAAGAATCTGAGGGAGAAGACCTTTCATACTTGAAGAAATTGGATAGGATGAGCTCGAACCCTTATGATTCGTCGAAATGGGGCGACGATTTGAAAGACATTGAAGAGTCATGGTTGCTTCAAAGTGACAAGGGCAGAGATTATTCTATGCTACAATGTAGTTGTTCCAGTTGATTAATCGACGAAATATAATAAACTGTAGAAAATGAGTTTTGGATATGGACATGTATATGAAGTAAAAATGAAATAGCATTCACATTAGATTGAATCAACAATTGATGCGAATCACTTTTGAATTGAAACTGGCAATTTCACACGAATTATTTGATTATTCGACAAGCCGATAGATACTCGTATGAAGTATAATCTCGCCATCCGACAGTGTTGAAAATTAGGAACTAGGGTAAACCTGTCATAGGCTTTGGCTGAATTTTTGGTACCTTCGACGGATTTCAAAACAGCACTTTCTAGATTTAAGACCAAATTGAACTTTCTGCTGTACTGACTATTTGCTTCAGATTTCCATGGAATTGAATTGATTGATTTTGTGCACAATGTCGATGTTTCTGTCTCAGTCTTGACTTGGGCATCTCGGATCCACAAATTATTAGTTTTTGATTGCAATTGACAAATTGCTTTGATGTCGTCAATGAGTTGCTTTTCTGCTTTGAAGTTATCTCCTAATTCTTTTACGACATGATATAACTCATTCGATGATGCTTGCATTGGCTTGACAACATTATTTTCAAAAGTATCTTGGTCCTGAAAATGTGTCGTTTGTTGTACTTTATTTGTAGTTGGTTGGAAAATAATATCATGATGAAACTCAACGGGAATCGGGTGCTTGTCTGACTTGATAGTAAGGACTATCAAATCCGCAAGTATTGACTTTACTTGAGGAATTTTCTTGCTATCACTACGCTCATTCAAATGTGGGAAGGTGTAGGTTAAATCAAGTGGAATATCCAAGGTCCATGACTTGGTATCATTCTCCGTTATGGGATGTAACCTAAATTGCTTTGGAGGGATATACTTCACTGGATATTCCTTTTTGGGGGTACGAATTTGTAAAGTACCGATTTCCTTCGCCGAACCTGAAAATAGTTTTTTAGTCAACAAGAAGTTGAAACTATACTCATCTCTTATAGCTGGGTTATGTTTTATGTCACGAGCTCCTGATTGATAATATTGTCGTCTCTTAGACAATTCGAGGTCAGCCTCGGAAAATCTTCTTGTGATATCAATCGATGTATCATATTCTCTATTCTCCAACGAATCACGAAGTTGCTTTGCAAACTCGATTCTTTCACGTACCCTATTTTGCAAGTTGTCGTAAATAAGCTTAGTCTCGACATACTTCATAGCTTGCTCGTTCTTGGATAGTATGTTACTTTGCTGCAAAATTCTTACGTAGCTGTACTTCTCCTTTAAAATCAAGAACTCATCACCCTTAGAATTAACCAAAATGGTATGATCACATTTGAATAAAGATTTATCAACGTTATATCTGGACTTTCTACCAATAAATCTTGCTAAAACACCATATGTGATGGCAGAATCTTGCATTGCAAAATCTTTAACTGGTGTTGCACGTTGATCTTGCTTTTCAATAGTGGGGCTTCCCATCGAAGGTGGCAATTGAACATGTGTTGATAAATTATGCTCATTACACTCTGTGTCTAACAAGAAATTGGGAATCTTGAAGGTGAAGAATCGCTTATACTTTCGATCGGGCATTATGACCTTATCATTACAGAATGACAAAAATGATCCATCCAATGAGTCTCTCAAGTCGGGACATTCGTATGGATTTTCAAATTCAGTAATCAAGCGGTTAATATGTCCCTCATTCCATGAGCCTGAAAAATCGAACATTTGTAGAAAATTTCTCGAATGTTTGAACTTTCCAGACTTTAAGTCTAATATTTTGACTGTACCTTCAAAAACAAGATAAAACATTTCAAATGGAATAGGTTTGTCCGAGTTGTTCGTGATAACAACATACCCATTTAAATAGTCTCCCTGTTTGTATTCGAAAAGCGACGGATCAATTTCCTCGGGTTTTTCACCAATCTGACAAATGTTTTTCGTAAAATGAATATTGATGGAAATCGCATTAGAATCGGGGTTAGATCTGCCGGTTAAGTTCTTTAAGAGATGAGTATTATCTAAAATGGTTTCTTGCCAATTAGTCTGTTCGTCAGCAAGAATGAACCGCGAATCTCCGGTTGTAGAGTGCTCTGAGCTATTGGAATGGGTATGAGCAGTGTAGTGAGATGAAGTTGGGCCACCATTATCGTAAGTGGGATCACTTAACAACGAAGGCATTGAAATGGAATTTCTGTCATACGTTGGTGGTAAGGCGTCATTTTCGTCGTCATCATCATTGATATGAATTCCACGATACAACGCGTTGTACATGTGGTAACTTGGTAGAATGGTCCAAAGAGGGTCGACATCTGTGGGAGACAATTGTTTGCATGAGTCATTTTTGGAATTTTCTGGCTTGATTTCCGAAGACGAAGAAGAATCTGGGGAAGGAAATGACACTTCTGTGGTTCTAACAGCCATTGTAAATAGGTGGTCGAGGACCAATTTCTTATTCGATTACCGCTTAATATACGGAGTAATCCCACTTTACTTTTATACCAAATAGATCAAGCGGGTTATAAATGTGAGAACGGCTGACATTGCACTAAACCTTATATTCTTCAGTATATATATTGTAGTATGTACTTAGTTCACAAAATAATCCCACAATACGGGGTGGTGAGTCACGATTACTAATAACATAAATACCCCCTAAATTACACACGTCGCCCCTACCCATGCTGTGGTGTCTGTGCGAGTTCGATTCTTTGGTTGCTACTTCACCCAACTACTACGTAGAACCATTGACGCTGGCTGCCCGACAGATGACAAAGTTTTGGTACCTACACAATCACTAAAAATGCATCACCCCCAAATACTCCTCAACGATATAAAATGCGATCGCAAATTAGTCTTTGTTCTGAATTTCCCCCCCCCCCCCAAAAGCCGCATTGATTGTTGTAGTATCTTCCAACGACACGTCACAGCTTGAGATGTGCAATTGTCTTAAAAGGATTTTGTGAGAATTGCTGTAGTACAAGTTATGACAAATCGGCGGTGTTTGTCATGTTGTAGTGGACTCACACCACTTCGTTCCTATTGGTTCGAACTGATAATGACAACGTTCGTATTGTCTCCACCCCACCCCACAGATGACTCAGAATGGATCCCCCACTAACGTGCTCAGTTGATATTCAACATCAAGCTCTATTTTCATTCACTAACATAGGGAGGAGCCAGCACTGATTTGATCAGTATAGTGTCAAGAGCACCCATTTTACTTTATTTAAGCGAAATCAAAATCAATGCTGATTGCTATCTCACAAGTCATATCGGTTTATTTCATATGATTCCACTCTGCTATTTCCTTACAAGGTCACCACTATTGTTCTCTCAATGTATTTTGTTGTGACTGAATTGCACCATTCATGCGCTATGGCCGTTTATTGACGAGGCTCAATTTATGACCTGCCTTTAAATTATTTCTTGGATTTGGTTGTGCACTCCAGACGAAATCTCAATTGCTTGGCAAGGTACGAATCAAAGGATTGATCCCTTTCAACTATTCTCGTGCGTTGTATGTCATTCAAGACATATTATGTTCATTCTACTCTATGAGTGAATTCAATGAATAACCCACGAGGTGCATTTGCTAACTTCGCATAACGGATGTGACCATGAGCTCAATTATGTACCCTGCAGCTTTAAATGCATACATCAACGGTTTTTTATTGTTGCGGCCAAAAGAGATAGACCGAAAAGTTCATATCTGCCCTGTACCTTTCTCACTAATTGTGCCACTCGCCCTGCTGCTTATTACACTTCTACTTGGGTATAACTTTGTATGTCAGTGGCTGTGATGCATACCTTGTCTATAATCGTTACTCTAATTACCGAAATCTATTCTATGTGGTTAAAATGCGATATCATCGACCAAACTTTTTCAACTCCCAATATCTGAAAAATGGATATACTGCCCCACTGAGCCCCATGCATAGCCACATGGCAATGTCTCCACCGTACTCGCCTCCAATTGCCACTGCAATTGGCCCTGTCCAGTACGTCTGGGCCATCCCAACAACTACCCCAACTGCCCCAATCAAAAACGAAGCTGTTGCAGCAATACCATAAGTTAACTTACTGACATCATTCCAGATTTCAAAATTGTAATGCAGGTTCTTTCGAAGTTCTTTGGAAATGATCTCTCTTTCGTCTTTGGTTCGTTTGACGCCCTCAAATTCTTTGGTGTACAAATGAATAAATCTATCAGTTCTGAAGATCGTATTTTCTTCAAGTAGAAGGATAAAGTACATTGAAATCCAGTAACCGATCATTGGCAAGAAGTTCCCTAAAATTGCAGAAAATTGATTCCGACCTACCAAGGCGCAAATAAGATAGACTGCTGTGATCGCGATCGTCCATAACCATCTAGGAATTCTAGTGAAGTACCTTCCCGCTAATTGAAAACCAAATGCAGCCGAATATGTGTTGATGATGTTGTTCGAGACAAGAGAGAGGAAAATTAAACAAAGCAAAAACTTACCTCCTTCTCCCCAAGGCTCGAATGTTGCATTTAATACTCCACCCATCCCATATTGGTCATATGCCGCCTTCCAAGGTGGGTAGTTCATTGCAACGTTGGCAATCAAAGCACCCGAAGTTGCCACGAATGTGGTGGGAATCCAAATTCCAAAGAATGTGATTGAAAATATCTTGACATCTGGGGTGTTCTCTGGAAACAAGATGTAGTAATCTGATGCAATTGATCCCCATGTTGAAGTAACGGAATATGCCAAAGAGAAGAATGATAACCAATTTCCACGAATCGTCGCGGAATCAACAGGACCGTCTTTCAACGACAAATATGAGAATTTCTTCGACGAAACAACATACAACATCAAGAATGCAAAGTTGACAGGAATACTCAAAAATGCTTCTACTTTCATCAATTGTTTGATCCCACCAATCGAAACCAAAAGCGAAACCACAGCAATGATGATGATTCCTACCACCAATGGGATTTTTCCATTACTCATGGATACCAAAATCTCCCCTCCTACAACACTATTCACCACGGACCAACCCATAACCCCACAGATACTAATTAATGATACAAATTTAACAGTCCACCAGCCAAACAAAAATCTAGCGCTGACCATCTGACGACAGCCTGATCTGGGGCCCATTAATGAACAATAAGCTGCAATGAAACATCCAATAGTTTGACCAACAGTTCCAGCAATTAAACTCTTCTTCAACCCTAAATCATACAACAATGGTCCCAAATAGAACGATGACATGGAACTAAGACCACCAGTTGCAGAGAGCCATAATCCCATCACCGAAAGCAACTGCTTTGTTTTATTTGTAGATCTCTCATAGGGTTGAATTCTTTCGATCCCACGGGTTTCTACCCCAATTGAATCTAACTTTTTCGAAGCAAGCGAAAGGTAGTTCCAGAACGTTGATGAACTGCCTGAGTCCACGGGCTCAACCGTCCATTGAACACAATCTTCTTCTGGAGTATCTTTGGAATTTTTGTCCATATTTCGATAGGTATATGTGAAATACTATCCGATGAGTTACTAGATTGCAAATTCAAAGTTGTTTCACAATATCTGAAATATGCAAAACAGAATTTCACAAGGTATATGGACTAATCAATAGTTGAGTTATATGAAATTAGTTGCGTTGTAGCGTACTTTGTTGTGACTTTTAACTAATTGTGACTCTTAACTATCTCTAATGTGAGCTAAAATTTGCACGGCGCACAAAAACAGAAGGATTGAGCAAAAGCCACAATCTGATCAAATTCGAGGCTGCAGTGCCCCAATAACCGAGGCGAGATGTGTGTCAATCAATTGTGAAAGCCCACAGGGAAAAAGGTTAGCCCGACGCGGGGATCGAACCCGCAACCTTTTGATGACTAAGCGCTTTGAGTGACTTTTAAGAGTCAAACGCTCTACCGATTGAGCTAGCCAGGCTAATTCTTGGAAAAACAATTCTACTAACTGTTGATAAGAATATTTAAGACCCCACCTAACTTTAAAATTTTTTTCAACCATAAAGCAATAAATGCATTTCAGTTAAAAAAAAAAAAAACCTACTTGACTTAGAACTGCTTGAATCCCAATACCGAAATCCATCAGACAAGAAATGCCTAAAAATGAATCAATATCTCCACTGTTGTTCAAGAATATACCGTTTACGACTAGCGCAATCCGACGGATCAGATGATTTGTCAGACAAAACTATCGCAAAAATGGTAAAATTTTTTACAACGTATGGAGGTTATTGAGTTGAATTTTAGATAAAATCAAAATTGAAAAAAAATCAAATCAAGGTGGGTTTTTATTTATTTTCCCTTCCTAACTGATTGACTATATAGTTTAGTTATATATTCAAGATTATAAAGCAATAAATGCATTTCAGTTAAAGAAAAATCAATTTTCCCTTCCAAACTGATTGACTACAAACTTTAGTTATATATATTCAAGATTACAAAGCAGTAAATGCATTTCAGAAAAGAAAAAAAATGAGCGTGCATAAACTTAAACCATGCATTTTAGACGAACAAGAATAGTAAAACAACAATTCAAGAAAAAAATTATGGATACCACCGGTATTGCTATGAACATGCAATTTATGACTAACGCAATCATTTTACAAACTAATTTATCTAACGCGGATTATCTTTCAACGAAGAAGCATTCGCAGTCGGGTTCAAACAAGACTTGAAAAAAAAATTGCATTAGTTTTGTGTACAGTGTCCAAAACTTTTGATAACAATGCTTGAATTTTCTCTTTTTGATTTTACGCTATGGTCCAGTATCATACAACTTGTTTCCTGCTTCAAGTATCTGAAGCTTAAGTGTTGCCAGTATCCTATAATGGGCACATACATCCCATTTTTAGATGAAAAATAAACATGAAATAAGAACTGCGCATAGACGAATAAATAATCAGGACACAGATTTATTTAGTTGGCAAATACCCGCATGTGAAGTAAAACATTGTATTCAACGTATCCCAAAGCAAGCATACATATACGGGCGTATACTAAAAATATGTCAAGAAGCATAATGTTCGAAAATACCCCAAGCATCTCAATTTGATTTTCCTAAATCCACTTTGAGTAAAAAAAACAAAATGTGTGAGAACCACCTCATTTATAGTTCAATTACGATCTATCCACTCAGCTCTGAAGTTACGAAAAGAGATCAGTATTCCATTTCGTCATCACTTTTTAATGAGACGAATAAAATTGGTTCGTAAAATCTAACTCTGAAAGCTCAAGGTATTCAGCAACGTTTATTCTTTCAGGGAATTGAGCTTCTATGGTTTGGAAAGTTTTTGTGTTCCTATCGCAGACTTTGAATTCATCTTTCAAAACGTAGAAATATTCTTCCATATCAAGTACTTTTACTCTTTTTTTGCAATTTAAATGAAAATAGAACACAGATTGTTCCGTTTACTTTTTTGTTTCAGCTCAAGATTCAATATTTGTACAAAAGCAAAACTTCGCCTTTAGATCTTACAGAACACGTACTAAGACAATATCGAGGTTTAAGAATCATTTCAACGTGCAAGTGATCTTGCAAATAGTTGATCTCCGTTGTACCTTTTGAACATTCTCGCGTCTGACTAATTTTTAATTAAACAACCATGGAAGTTGAAGATTACCATAGATTAGGGCATCAAGCGTAGAGATTATCATTAGTTACAAGTCATTTGTGAGACGTTTTCGAAATTATGAGACAAGGAAACAGAGATCATAGATTTTAGTAGAACAGCCTGTTGCAATCACTCAAGCTATAATCTTCTCAAGAGATTTACCCACATGAAGTGGTAATAACATGAAAACTATTACATCGCAATACTTCCCCTAATCAAGTACATTTCTGTAATTGAAATTTCCCTAGCAGTCATGGAAACCACAACTCAAGAAAAAGACACCACATATTCCAAATAATTTTAACTACTGGTGTCTATGCAAAAAATTGAGGAAAAGACTTCATTTGGCCAGGTCGGAGTGACTTCGAATCTCTTCTGGTTTGTTTTAGTGCAATTCGAGCCGCCGATACATTAGAATTTCCTCGAAAAGTAACCTTGAATCAAAATGGAATCAGTCTCCAGGAATTTTGCCTGGGATTCATTTAATCAAGAATTTACTCTTAGATGTGCTCGGAATGGTGTTACGAATAGAAGTTTCGTATCTCGGGGAGGTTTTGCTATCAATTAAAGATATATATGGCATGTTCTACCGAGGATTCGACGCACCGCCACAATTCTACAAATATTACAACATGTTAGATACGCTTATCAGCAGTTCAAAGAATTACCGAAAAATACGTATATCATCCCTTATTACTCGCAATCTGTTACAGCCGCGGCAACCCATATTCTGTTTGTAAAAATATTTCGTAACCATGATCTTTTTTGTCATGTCATGTCAACAATTAACAGTTTCTATCCATGCCACTAATACATCTATCTTAAAGCTAGAAAAAGTGAGTTGCAGGACAAAGAGAGGGAACTAGTATAGATGATATAGCTCTAAGCGATTACACTTTCTAGTTTAAAATTTATTCGTCAAACCGGTAACGACATTCCCGAGCAAAATTTACGGAGCTGCTGGTTGTATCCCTGTTTCAAAAAATAAAACAGAGGGATTAAAGGAAGTTAGTATACTTGTATTTTTCCAACGCAAGAAAAACAAACGAGCTAGAAAGGATTCAGGGGGTGGAGGGGCACAAACTGCTAAAAAATTTACATTGTTACTGGTTGATTGTTTACAATGGATATTTGGTACCCTAATATGACCACTCAGATCCAAAATAGGACCAGACCTATTAAAAGAAATGTCAGTGCTCTTAAATCGTTAAAGCTATAAACTCTTAAGATAAACTGTATTTAGAATGAACGTATCAGATTTATAATAATTTATTTCATTAGACTCAAGTAATGTAGATAAGTTTTGGTTTTAATCATCATATACGTTAAAGTAAGACAGCATTTTTGTCATCCTAGTGAAAAATTTGATTTATAGGACTGGCCGGGTAATAAAATTGTGAAGAGTGCGAGAATTTCGAATTTCGGGCGAATGGTGCAAATTGGGTCGGTTTAGCGTTCGAGAAAATACAGGATATTTTGTGACCACTGTATAAAATAACGCAACCTTTCAAAGGAAATAACAGAATTATTCACCTTATCCAACTATCCGAAACATATAAAGACTATTGGAAACCTTTGATGAAGATTTAATTCACTATCAAATAACTAAATACACCTCCACCCAAAAACATACGATGATTTATTTAAACAACTACAATCTTGACATTTTGGTCAAAGCAGTTTTTCGGATTGAAGCAATTATGACCCATGTTTCGTCTGGTTTGATCTTTTTAATCATCGCACCATTGGTAATGTTGTTTGCTGTCGATATACTTGGATACATCTATATAAAGTCAGGAAACAGACTCATTGCATAATGTCAACTTACAATATAGTTTATGTTAGCAACAGTACTTGGTATGTAAAATATTTATCCAGCTACATCATCAGATCATGAAATATGCATGAAGAAAGCGCTTTCCTATCGATCTTTGTTAGAGGAGCATTTACACGTCTATAACTTGCTGGTCAAGAGAGATATTTACAATTTATATATGTTTTCTGAATAGATACATTGATAGTAAGAGTTTAGCACGAATTATTGGACCTGTCCATTCAATTGCCTGTATTTGGCGCCGACTGGTTATGACTTGCACAACAAGGATTTGCTTGAACGGTTCGGTCTAGACACAGACTATCAGATATAAACTGAGATGTACCCTACTGCGAAAGGCAAAATCAAGAATAACCAGTAATTAACCGATGGAAGACGTTATACAAGAGCATCGCCAAGTACGGTCCCATGGGGCGACATCCCGTAAAGTATTGGGGGCGATGCCTAGACATTGCAGATACTATATGTAGGATAGTAAGGGGAGGTACAGCATACACATGTTACGCAACAACTGACTACGTCAATTCTAGGTCAGAATTGCTCAATCAGGGGCAAGGTCTCGGAGTTCAAACAACAGAAATACAATTAAGACTGATAAGTGGTAAACTGATAATTTTTGTCAGTTTGAATAATATTGATTGTTGTGAAATTTACACGACAGTGCCCACATTGCTTGTTTGACAAATCAGATGCACATATATATATGTGGTGCGAAATCTGTTTGTAAATCGGGAACTCAATTTCACCAAAGATGGTGACCGTCAGCTCTTACAAATCATTCACGCGATCATATGTTCATTACAAACAACATCATTCGTATGATTTAGGCTTTGTGTTTGTATGGTTGAATATTCTCCTTATCTCAATGTCCAGACTTTTTTATGAAATATTGCAAAACAAGAATACTGAATTGAACTTTGACAAAATACTTCACGACACTGTTGATTCAATAATGAGTCAAGCTGAATCCGAAGAATAGATGCGTACTAATGCGCCATGGGCATTAGTCGTGAAAACCACATCTAGTAAAGGGAGAATAAAAATAGGGGCAGTAACGCAAAGCATACATTGCTTCTTCTTGTCCAACAGTAAGAACGAACGTCATTGCCCTCAGCAAAGTACTCCAGAAAGCTGGTCGGAATTGACGTGGGCAGAGCTTGTTATGATGGTCTCAAATTCGTTTCGACATAGTCGAATCGATGTAATGGTTGGTGTGCATATAACCGCAAACCCTGAAAATTTGAGATCTTCGTGTATTTCTGTGCCGACATGTGAACTAATTGACTTGCATTTTGTTGCGCACAACAGAGCTGCGTACATAATACTCGTAAATCGTTATAGCAGAATGCGAGATCTATTATTTGTGTGTTATGTATAAATTTAAAGTCACATTCATTATTTATCGCTGTTGTCATTGCGCGTCGATAAGATATCCGTGGCACAATTTTGTTTTCAGAAGGGTGAATGTATATTAATTTTGTGGTGTCTATGGGGCTGAGGCGTATTCTTCTTCTTTTGCTATCTGTGTGATAAGCCTTGGATCATGCCACGTTTATGACCATTAGCAAATTTATTTTACACAGGACATGAAAAAATTGTGTGTAGCTAGTCTTATAGGGTGGGCAACAGGTTTGTGTAGTAGAAATAAATGCAACACCCCCCAAACCTAATTTTCAACTAAGACGCCCACGTGACATGACATGGTGGAACAAGGCGACAAAGGATTGAGGCTCGATTGTTGATGCAGGGCAACAAAGCCTGCATGTATCTTCGGTATTGGGGTCCAATAAGGACGACGCCAGCTTCTTGTGTGTTACATTGTTACACATGAGTCGAATGGCTCCCGTAGTGTCTGCTTGGGTGCAAAGTCCTCCAACATCACAGAAACTTTCATTCAAGTAAACGAGGTCATAGAGTCTTTGTACTTAGGTGGTGCTGTTTCCAGATTGTTGGGTCTTATCGCACAACGCTAATGATAAGACACTGTAGACGTAGATGCATAGCTAGCACCGAATATAGCCCAGGAAAAAGCCTTAGACGACTTTTCTCGTGTCGTCTTGTGCCAGAGGCCCCATCGCGTTTAGCAAACAGTTTGTTGATTATTGTTTGAGATGTGGTTTATAGATATACGCTGCAGCTGTCAAATTGGACATGCGAAAGACCGGGCTTCACCTTTACGACAAGCAATATTTTTTCTCGACATGTTTGCATATATCTACGGAAACTTAATTTTAGGAAGCGAGATTTTTTAAAACTCCTTACTTGTTCATCATGTTTAAGTCTGTCCGACTCACTAAACGGAAGTGGGTGGTTTCCGTCTTCCTAGTTGCATGGTTGGTGGCATTGAACTGGTGGGTTTATACCAATTATTTTGTTTCTACTACCAAAAGTTACAATACATCACTTTATGAAGACGAGTATGCTCCTGCTTTACCTTCAAAGAGCACGGGCAAACCCAATCCCAATCTAGACAAAATAGACTTGAAAAACTTGGCACAACATCCTTCTATCAATGCACTCTTCAAAAAGTCGATGGTTGTGGATTCGAGAGGCATTGATCAGTATTCTACGAATTACAAGACAATGATAACGCAAAACTCGGTGGATTCGATCATTTTGAACATGAATTTCGAACAGAGATGTGACTATTATTTCAAGTCGCTTTTTGCCAATAATATCAACTGGTTTCTTGATCCGAATAGCAATTTCCATCTTGGATGGAGAGACTCATACACTTATACCGACTTTCGTAATAAGCATATGGGGGATTGGAAAAAGGATTACGTGAATGAAAAAAAGATTGAAATAGAAGATCCCGAGAAGTTGGAGGTCACAAATGAGGTAGAGGAATTCATCAAGAAAAAATTCCAGGAGTACTGGAACAAAATTATGCGTTCTGAACAGCAAGCAACCGATTTTCTTTCACATCTCAGAATATTCAACAAATGCTACATCACCAACGACGACAAAATTCAAAGAAATGAGCTTGAACAGTTTGTCACCAAGCAAAGAGAACAATTGAATGAAATAATTGGTGATGATCCGAAAGATACCAAATTGACTGACGACTCGATTTTGACTACGGACTCATGCGAAATGATTGAAAAAAGAATATACCCTTGGCTATCATTCTCGTATCCAATTTATGAACGTTGGACTGGCGAGTCCTTGTCACAGCCTCCGAAGTATGGAAAATATCTTGAACAGAATCTTTATTCTGAGGTGTTTGAACCAACAAATCCTGATTATCATAAATCTAGAGGTAAGGCCGGTCAACCTAAGTCGTCTGTCACCGGGTCGTCATCTTGTTTCTTAAATAGATTCAAAAATTCCTTGAACGGTAAAGGTATTGTCATGTCCATCGGGGACATGCATGTCGACGATACTGTCGCATTGATTAGATTATTGAGAGCCTTGAATAACAAATACCCAATTCAAATTGTCTACTTTGACAATTTGTCCACGGATTCGAAAAAGAAATTGGTGAAAGCTGCAAGAGAGATTATCTTGGATTTGCCCCATTCATTCCAAAAAGTTAAACAATACTTTCCTGATAACTACCTTAATTCTGACGATGGCACAAGTTCTCTGGGTTTACCTAAACAAGAAATATGGTTTGTGAATGTTCACCATGCTATACATACCAACTACAGGGGTAAATTCTCTAAATTCGGAAACAAATTCTTTGCAACCTTGTTCAACTCATTTGAGGAATACATTTTAGTTGATGCCGATGCTGTCCCTATGCAAAACCCAGAATACTTCTTCAATTTGAAAGGGTATAAGAATACTGGGGCGTATTTCTATCGTGACAGAACTGCCCCACAATTCCGCCCAGTAGCTGATGGTAAATTTTTCAAAAAGATGAGTCCGTCAATCGTTGATCAAGTTTTATTTGATATTCCTATAATGACAGAAAAAACGATGTCATCAGAATATTTTGATGGTTTGGAGTATTATATGGAATCTGGGTTGGTTGTGATTGACAGAAATATTCATTTCGGCTCAATTTTGATGATTTTGCAATTGCACTTAACACAACCAGCTAATGCGAGGTCATATGGTGACAAAGAACTCTTTTGGTTAGGATTTTCTGTGAATGGTGACGAGAAGTACCACTTCAACGAGTACGCTGCAGGAGCAATTGGATCAACGACGGCCAGGATGTTCAATTTGAATAAATTGGGAAAAGAGCGTGAATCGATAGAACTCTGTTCTTGCCATCCCGGTCACATCAGTGGTGAAGATGGATATACTCTTGCATGGCTAAACTCAGGTTTCCAATTTTGTGGACAAAATCATCGAATTGACTGGGAAGCTGAATTTGGGCATAGAGAAAGATTCCAATGGTTGACCAGTGTTGAAGAACTCAAGGAATTATACTACAACCCATTGAGAATTAAGGAAGCAGTAATTCCTCCATTCAAGAATAAATGGGAAACCGATTGTCAGAACGAAGAAGATGAACCAAATAGAGGTTGGAAAATGGACACTTCGTTTTGTAAGGGTTACCTTTGGTGTGCTTATACAAGAATTGGAGGAACAACTAAGGACGGAAACAATAATGTACAAACAGGGACCTTGATCACTTACAAACAAAAGGACATAGATTTGTTCTCATACTATGGTGATATTTGGGCTTTTATGGAATAGTCCGAACCGCATTCACCAAGTTGTTTGAAACAACGCATTACATTAATATATCAACTGATTTTCCAAGAATGTAGTTTACATTTGAACTCTATAATTCATCTATTCAGCGCAGCCATGTACCCCATTTTTAGTTTAAATTGTCTTTTTGCATCATCATCAGTAAATTCGATTTCTAGATCACTTTCGTCACTAGTCGAAAAACCCAGCTCAAGTTTAAGATTATCATTGTCATTCGTAATCTCTCTTTTGGATCCGTCACGGGTTACTTTTCCTTTCGCATTTATAGCCGCACTTAAATTATCGTGGGTGGATTTATTCGTTCTTGACATCTGGATTTTTTGCTGGTACCGTTTTAAATTATTGATATTTGCTTTCCATTTATCGTGTTTTGATTTTTTTTCTTCGGGGGAATTGCTGAGTTCTTTTTGCTTTGATTGCAATACACTTAATTCGTATAGATCGCGGACTCGCTCGATTTCTTTTCGCTTCCTATTCGGGCTTTTGTACCCTTCTGTTCCTTTTGAATTTGACAATCTCTCGTTTTGAGTAGGATCATAACCAATTTTGCCAATCATTTCTGAAGAAAATCCCCGTTGCCTTGTTTCTAGTAGTTTAACATTGTCTTCCTTAGAAAGTTTGGGTTGATCTTTGACCAACTTTAAGACTTTCACAGTTGAGCTATTTCCCAAACTTGCTAATTTTTGCTCTAACGATTTATTCGCTCTAGCATCTAACAATTTTCGACGCTTTGCTTCTTGCGACAACAATTTAGGATTTTGATAGTTCTGTGGGTCTTCCATAAATCCCGCTTTGGTTCCGCAATACACTATCGACTCTTCATTTGCTGTAGATGCTAAAAACTTAGGTTTTTTTGGGGATTTCATTTGAACACTCCCGTTTAGTTCCATTCTCTTGTTTGAAACTCCCTTAAATTTCAAGTTGATATGAAACTCACACATATCAGCTTTGGTTTTGTCTATGATATTGACGCATTTCGTATTCTTTTGACTGTTAATTGCGGTACAATATCCAAAGTCTCTTAGTGCCCCGATCTCAAGGATTGACTTTAAGTTGTTTTCATCCACCTTCAAATTGAACCCAGAAAATACATGACTTGAGTTTGGTGGTTGAAAATAGTACTTGTTCACGAACGGATTTAGAATAGCTATCAAGTCACCGGGTCTTAATTTCCAAAATTTCTGTAAGGCCTCTCCAAAGAATAATACATCCACCGAATGATTGAAATCCCCTACAGAAATTTTCATGAATTTCTGCTTATCTTTAGTTAGTTTTATAGCATTCTTTTGTAGCACTGCACCCACAAGACACCAATTGGTGTACATCGGTTCTGCAAAATCATTGGCTTTATTTACTTTCGCTAGTAGTTTGTTAATCTTTAAAATCTTTAAATTTTGGTCAGATGCTAGCAAAATTGCGTTTAAGTGGCGCGAGTCAATATATCGTTTCCTTAATGCTTGATTTGAGTATGGGTCTATCTCATCAACGTCAATATCTTGATCTATTTTGATGTCCTTCGTGTCAAACTCGAATATCCGTTTAGAGTAGTCAATCAGGAGAACTTTTGATGCCGATCGCTTGTAGTTTGACTCATATAGCTTATTGACAAAGCTTGATGCTTTCTCGTTTAGTTTATTTGACATGAATGGCGAATTCTCTGACGGCAACTGGCGCCTCCCATTGGTTGAATATTTGGAACCACGACCATTAGAATTAACATCAGTTTCAAATCTAACGCGTGTAGTCCTGGTCGGATTGGATCCACTAGCGGTAGTAGGCTGGTCAGAACCCACACTTTCAACAGGATGATTTTTGTCTGGCTTTTTATCGCGCTTCTTACGTTTGATCTCAGCATACTTGGCTTCAAACTCCTTAACCAAGTCGTTTACTTCATCATTCGAGTCTTCCGTAAGACAATCATCTGAATTTATCACTTCATCACGAGGATCTTGCATTATAAAGACGCGTACACAGATGGCATAAACCACCACTGGCGAGTTTGAAGGGTGAAGCGATTCTAAATAGCGCGATAGTGAGAAAAATCAGTCTCATGGTTGGCTGCAAAAACAACCACACGCTGCAAACTGTTTAAATTGGGAAAATATCACGTCACGCGGCCCCCAAGGAATTGACATAAACTTGCGTCAACCATTGCGGTCTATCGTCATGAAAAGAACCTCTTCTTGTTGCATATGCCAATGACATAAATTATTCATTAGAGATCAATCAATGCCCAAATTGCGACTAAGGTGAAGACAATGCAAATTTCGCTTAGCAGCATCACCCGGAGTCTCCAACTATCCCCCCTTGAGCAGGAAAGGGGGAACTTGGCTCGATGGACGTGGTGGTTTGTTAAGTGGTAAGAGATAGATGATTTAGTCACGTGAATTTATTGAATTTCTCAAACGCGTTTAAAATTGCTCCATTTGTTGAAACATTGCAGTTCAAAGCCCCCAGGCAATGACATAACCAAAGACTCAAGAGACTGCCACCTCGTTGCGTTTGGGTTGCTTTCCAATTGAAGAAATAAACCCATAGTTCAAAAAGTAAAGACTGTATCACGTGACATACTATTTTGGCTTGAAGTTGTTCGTATTGTTGTAGATAACGAGAAGGTTAGCTTATAAGGTTAAACCATGGCAAGGGGACGAAGCAAGTCGTTAGTCCAAAAGATTGCTGCTGATGTACCGATGTACAAAGCGGATCACTTGAACTTGGGCACGGAAACAGTCGAACGAACGTTATACAAATTGAGTCGTTCCATGTCGCTGGGGTCCTATTGTCCAAAACGCAAAGACAATTTTGTGGGGCTACAGGGATTAGATTTGTATCCTTTTGATGACGATGTCTGGGCTAAGTACACAGAAGACTTTAATTTTGATTGCCTTTTGAATGACGACGACATTATGGCGATTAATGAATACCAGATGGATGATTTACTTAACTTTCAAAATAATTGCATAATAAACAACCGTGAGATCTCGAGCCTCATCAAAGAAACAACGGATATATCTGATTCTGTGCAAGAATTGTTAGCTAAATATCATCAAATTGCCATTGAGACAAGTGACTTTGACAAGGAGTCTAACAAATTGTTGACTCTTCAAATGACATACGATAACAAAGTAAGCCAAATTGTCAATTACCTCAAGCATTTTGAGAATCTAGATTTGATAACAAAAAATTTGTCTCGAGGCGGATATAACTTGATTGTACGGAGGTCACAATTTTTCAAGACTGACATATTGCAAGAGCTCGATGATTCTCTTGAATTGGTAAATTCTCATCCTGAATTCAAGGATGTTGAAATTTACAAGTCTAGATTTAGGCAATGTATGACACGGTCATTAACATTGATTAAGAATTATTTGAATGATGAGTTGAAATCAATTTCTGATAAAGTAACCCAAAATCGCGAAGAAAATCTTGACATGTTGATCTACGCTGAGTTCAACAACTACATAGCCACCAGTGATAAGTTCAATCAATGGATTCAGGAAATTGTCACGAGAATTCCTGACCATCTGGAATACAAAGGTCTTTTGCTAGATATTATGAACAACTACTTTAGATTACGGTTGCACTTATTAAAATCGTATATTGCTGCTGTTCCTGAAAGTGACACCAAAAACAAGTCTCTGGTGCAAGTCAGTCAAGACCAGATTTCATTTTACAAACGATTAATTGGTAGAGAAACCAATTTGTTTAAGAGCTTCTTTGCAGAGCAACCTATTGTTCTATCGATTGTTGATAATGAGTTCCACAAATTTCTCAAGGATGTTTTAGACCCATTATACGACTCATTGAGACAGTCCATCTTGCGTGAAGTGAATATTTCTAGCCTTTGCCAGTTAGCAACTTTACTTCAGAAATACTATGAATTTGATGAGAATGAAGTGTTGGTTGGAAACGATGAAGGCATTGATTACGGTGAACTTTTTCAACCGATTCTTGATGATGTTCAATCAAGGCTCATTTTCAGAATTCAGATTTATGTTGACGACACCCTAATGAAATACAAACCCAAATCGGAAGACTTAAAGATAGGCAATAGGAAATCGACGACAAGTGAAGAATACAACCACGCCCTAGATATCGATTATCAAGAAAATTTGTTTCCAGATGTTTATTTACCACTTGGTAAAGCAATGACGTTGTTATCTGAAATATATGAACTTATTAATCATGTCGTGTTTGATGATTTGGCTCATTATATTGTTCATTGTTGCATCGTGCTACTAAAAGGAAAGTTTTACAAATTGTCACTAGCCCATTTGGGTATTATTGATGCAAAATTGCAATATCTCAAAAATTTGATAATTTTGAGAATTCAAATTGCAAACTTTGACATAAAATTTGTCAGAAATGACTATTCCATTGATTTCACTAGTGGATTCAATGATGCTTGGAATACGATAAGATCAGGAGAGTTATTCATGAATAAGTACGGGCTAGTTGAAATGGTGAAGAAATCGGTCCCCAAAATTGTCAACGACATGGTCGATGCTAATGCTGAAATTGAGTTGGAATTGAATAACGCTGTTAATGATTTTATTAAAGAGTGTACAAATATAATCAGCAAGCCGATAATCATAGATTCTGAAGCGAAAAGGAAGCTGATACTCACAAATCCCAACGATGTTAACTCACAGTACAGACACAATCTTATCACAAGAATTCCCTATGTCTATAAGCAGATTTCCATCTTCATTGACGATGAGTCTATTACAAAGTATCTTATGAACAATCTTACTAATTTGGTTGTCATCACCTACGACAACTTTCACAAATTTTTTTTGGAGAACATCGACAAGGTTGACCAGGAAACAAAACAAAATTTGAACGAAATAATGGAGGTGGACACATTATTTGGGTTTATCAGTGATATAATGACCGATTTGTATGACCAAGAAGATACCACCAAAATTGAGTTCAATGAGAACATCTTGAAGGAACTACAATTAGAAGACTAAAATTAATTGCATAAAGTACATACAACTTACATACACAAAGTGTATCGAACATTGCGTAGCAAATCATGGTTGGAGTGAATGGAGCTTGTGAATACAAACATCAGTTTCTATGTGGCCAGTTCTATGAGTTTATGAGAAAGCATCATTCCAAGATGGCTTAAGCAGATTCGTAAAATCTATCCCAGATAACGGAGGAATGCGGTATATGATGAAAGAAACCTTATCATATGTCATGAGGACTTGTAATTCGTCGCAACGACACGGGTTACTTATTCATCGTCAAATGGATTGTAGATGTTCTTCGCTAAAAGATTATTCAATTCACTTTTGACATACTGAACCTGTTCAGGCTTAATTAGCAAATGAGTCTCATCTAATTCTTCCAATATGATGCCTGGGGTTTGGGAGTCCATCTGAAGGATTAATGCTCTGATTGAAGGATCGCACTGGACCAAGACCCCCTTCGAAGCAGTTGGCATATCTTACACACGGAAATACCACTGCAACAGAACCAATTCTAACCTGAATACGTGTGTTAGGTATTGACTAAACTCTTACAAGAAGATGGTGGTAGCTCGCATAAAAATTTCCGTGGTAGCTTGGAAATTATCGTGGTACAAGTGGCACCAATTCGGGCCTAGCGCATTGCCACACTCCCTCGGTACCGGTGTCACTTTGTGCCTACAACAGACTGTATGTTTTTATTGTATAATAACAGATAGATAACAGAGGTTTTGACTACATTCAATTCAACATGTCAATTGACGACACGGCTGATGGTCATAGGTCAGCAGCGGACTCAATTTCAGAAACCAAAGCTTCGGCGTCAACACTGGGGATCAATACTACTGAAATGGACCAAAATGTAGCGTCCGACGGCAATCACCACCCAAATTCAGAAATCACTACTGTACTACAATCACCAGAAACCATAATTAATGGTCACCAGTTGAATAATCCTTCACTCACACACAATGATCACGGTGAAACACCGTACCACGAAATTCACAATAATGAACATGACCACAATGACGCAGAGCACGAGGACGAAGTGTACGAAAGTGAAGAGGATGAAGATGAAGACGAAGATGAAGATGGACCACCGCTTTTGAAGTACTCGAGAACCAATAAATTGCCGGCAAATTTTTTTGGTGAAGAACCCATCTCGACATGTTGTTTTCATGAAAATTACTTCGTTTTTGCAACGCATTCGGGTCTAGTTCACATTTGCAAGCCTGATTTTGAACATTACAGGACGTTTAAAGCACATAGAGCATCAATATTATCGGTTTATACCGATGGGGTACATTTTGCCACGGGGTCAATGGATGGAACCGTGGTAGTGGGGTCAATAACAGACGAGAAAGACATTACAGCATACGACTTCAAACGTCCTATTCATGCCGTGATATTGGATAAAAACTATGATAAAACAGGGGCATTTATAACTGGAGGAATGAGTGGAAAAGTGTTGTATTCAAGTAAAAACTGGCTAGGAAAAAGGGTTGATGTTGTTCTTGATGAGGACAAGGGACCCATTGTTGGTGTGCACATGTTGGATGATCTTCTATTTTGGATGAACGATCGAGGCATTACAATTTATCAAATCTCTTCCAAGCAAGTAATCACCACCATCGGTATACCAAAAGATTCACCTCGTGGTGACCTATACTGGCCACGAGTATCCTTTCCCGAAGCAGATAGAATTTTGATTGCATGGAGCAACTACATTTGGTCATTGAGAGTTTCATTAAAAACTAAAGATGAAAGTAAAGTCTCATCTTCAACTATGAGCAAGATTCTTCCTTCTACGGCTAGTATTACTTTTAGAGCAATACAAGAGAAAACCGTGGAGACGGAGCATATTTACCAACTCGACCACCCAATTTGTGGTATAACAGCATTCAAGGATGATTTGTGGATGGTATTGACGTATGAACCCCATGCTATTGATGCTGAAACTGGCGAAAAAGAATTTCATAACCTAGACCTCAAATTAATCAATTCGATTACCGGTGAAGTGGAATTTGAAGAGGAAATTGGGTTAAAAGGTGTACAAAATCTTGGGTTAAATGATTTTTTGTTAGGGTCACACTACGGGAAAAGTCCAACGTATTTCATCGTTAGTGCCAAGGACTTGGTTATAGCACAAGAATTCCTGCTTGACGACCGCCTTGAATGGTTTTTATCGCATGATCGATATCAAGAAGCATGGGAAATGAGTGAACATTTGGTGACGCCTATCAAACGATTGAATTATGGTGTCCAAAACGTTGATAACTTAATCAAAAATAATGAATGGGACATAGCGATACGTACATTGAAACTGTTATTGTACATTGATGAAAATGAGTTGCCAGAAACAGATGGGAAGAGTACAACAGCAACTACCGATACGGAGGGCCGAGATAATTACATTTGTGAAGTTGTGAACTTGTGGAATACATGGTCTCACATTTGCATTAATAGTAAGCACATTCCTGAGCTAACAGAAATTATTCCAACCAGCCCCAAATACAGTTTATCAAGGTCAATATATAATCTGATCTTGGAGTATTGGCTAAACGAAGATGTAAACAGATTTTATACGTTGATTGATGAATGGAGTCCCGAGTTGTATGACATTAAGTTGATTGAAGAAACCATCGAGGAGATTTTGGGAGTGGAACCACAACGTACCGTACTTCGTCGGTATATAACAAAGCTTTATGAGTTCTCGTTTGAACCGATGAAAGCGGTAGTTCACTTACTAGCCTTGAAGGATCAAAACATCATTTCCTATATATCTGAGCATCATATTTTCGATGCTTTTGTCAAAGAGCTACCAAGGATGATCAGGTTGAAGTTCACCGATACACAAATCAATACACTTCCGATTCAAACGATTGGAAGCAAAATCGATAATGATGTCGACATTTTTGTCAACCATAGGCACGAATTTTTACCACATGAGGTAGTTAAACTATTCAAAGAAAACAATTTGGATTTTGTGAACTATTTCTATTTGCAGAAATTGCTGGAAGTTGACGAGTACAAGGTGAATGATTTTTCCAATGAACGAATTCAATTATTGACGTTGTATGATCGAAGTCAACTCTTGCCCTTCTTGCAGAAGAATTCTAATTATGATATTGATAAGGCAATTGAAATATGTACTACAAATGACTTAATTGAGGAGTTGGTGTACTTGCTTGGAAGAATTGGAGAGAACAAACACGCGCTTCAACTAATCATCGAAAAGTTGAATGACGAATTCAAAGCTATTGAGTTTGCCAAGAGACAAAATGACAAAGAGGTATGGGATATCCTTCTCGAGTATTCAATGACCAAGCCCAAATTTATCACGGCATTGATAGAACATGCGGACGAGCAATCAAACATATACTATGATCCAATAACCATATTACAACGGATGCCAAAAAATGTCCATATTCCAGGATTAAGTGAATCAGTGATAAAGTTTTCAAACAACAATGAACTCAATTTGATCTTGAATCAAGTAATGTTAGCGATCATATACAAGCAATCGGAGGCTTCCTCTCAACAGTATCGAGCACATAAACTACAAGGACTAGAGCTTGATCCTGCTATATTTCCTGAGCTTGTACAAACTTTCGAGACTTTATTGGTGGATAAAATCGCCAATGATTATCGAGTTGTCAGGAAACCAGGATTTGGTTATAATCAGCGATACAGGGGTATGGAGAAAAAGCTACAACTATACAATGCTATTGCTGGTCAATTATCACAGGAAAATTGAATTTTACAGAACTTGACAAAGACATTTCGGATACGGACTTAACATGTGTTGACAATGTATTACCCGTTTTTGCTTCCATACCGTCTGACGCCTTTTCTAGTTTCACACTATAAAAAATGGCTACAAATTTAGACAAAGGGGGGGTTCCATAGTTACTTATGTAGGACTTTATTTCAATACCTGACGTGGTACTAATAACACACTTCATACACAAATTATAGTATAAGTATGTGTAGTCTTCACCAGTCTTAGGCAGCAATAAGAAATTGTCTAACTGCGCACTATTTGGATGCACTAAGTATATACCATCATTATGGCACAAGCAAATTGAGATTTTGAACTACTAAAAAATTGTGTGTCTGACTGGTTTGCTTTGTTATTGTTTTATCTGTCATATACTCTGCATGGCAATTGTAATAGTTGTCATAATTACGTAAGACAAGTCAATGCTTTTTTGCCATATTTTGCACTAGCATGTGCGATCAATCGATGTACAAGCCAGTGTATGAAATGGGCATTTCATAGAGGACGATCGGGATCTGAGAGCAGACAGCAATTTAAGCCCCGTGGAGATCATTGTCTTGAGACACGGTATTTACCGCAAATGACAAAAATTTACTACAATTTCTTGAAGTACACCAACTTAATCTGCCAATTGGATAGTCTGGGGTAGCTAGTATGAGCGAAGAATACTGCACTTACTATTGGATGGATAATCGCCAATGGCACGACTCGGACTAGACGGAGCAATCCGACTCCGAATGTCAACATCGGAGTACCCCACCTGTCTTATGAAAGATCCGGATAATGAGTAATGGAATAATCGTGAAATCTGGTGGTATTGCGAGAAAGTCATACATAGTAATGCACATGGCTCCAGCAATTGTCAACCTGACGTGTTTGATAGTTTTGTGTAAATTTTAATTGCATTTCTAATGACAATTCTGTGAGCTTATTGAAACACGCTTCCGTTTTACCCCATTCTTTTTTTGGTAGTGTGAGATGCGTTTCATACATGCAGCAAGGCTAACGTCTAACACGGCAGTGGCATATTTGTGGTTTGTGCACATCCAGATATTTCTACCCTCTTATTTGTTTGAAGTGTGTTTATGCTCTAGTGCAACTCTCGAGAGAGGTATTTCATTTGTTTGACATAACAGGTATGTATAGAAACGAAGGATTGCCCCCTGTTTGCAAGCCATGTTACAGGCAGTTACATGTATGTCACTCCAAGCTGGGTTACGAGACGTCGGCAGCTGTCACATGCGAGTATTTCTAGATCTGCACCCCCTCAAAGCCATATATTTTTGGATATATAAGACAGATCAAAGTTGCAAGAATAGAGTCTACCCCCACCGAGAAAACTGAAACAATGGAGTTGAGTGTCGATACAGTTTTGCCATACTTGACCAAGTGGTACAGCATCCTTATAATAGTTTCGCTCATCTACTACATTTCACTGTCAATAAAACAAGCCAGATTCATCGCTAAACATGGCTGCGAAGAGCCCCCTACCCTCTTGAAGATAGGATTGTTTTCCCTTCCATTGGTATTTACATTGTTACAATCTAAAAGCCAAGGTTACTTGGCTGATTTCATTTACAGTTTGTTTGAGAGAATGGGATCGTACTCATTTCTCATCAGATTGTGTGGTGTAAAAATTCTTGCAACTGAAGACCCTGAGAATATTAAGGCAATCTTGGCTACTCAATTCAATGATTTTGTTTTGGGATTTAGACATGATCACCTTGCACCTTTATTAGGTGATGGAATCTTCACCTTGGACGGTGCTGGATGGAAACACTCCAGAACTATGTTGAGGCCTCAGTTTGGTAGGGAACAAGTTGCTCATGTAAAATCGTTGGAACCTCATCTTCAAGTCTTTGCAAAGCATATTCGAAATGCTGGTAAAGAAACCATCAACATTCAAGATTACTTCTTCAAATTGACTGTGGATACTGCTACGGAATTCTTGTTTGGTACTTCAGTACACTCGTTGTCTGACAACTTACCTAATGTGTCTCCACCATTGGAATTCAAGGGTAGAAAAGAGTTTGCAGACTCATTCAATCAGGCTCAAATCTATCTCGGTAGTAAGGCTTATTTGCAAATGTTTCATTTCTTGGTGGATACCAAGGAATTCAGAACTTGTAACAAGAACGTTCACAAGTTCACTCAACATTTTGTAGAAAAAGCTCTTAATGCTACACCTGAGGAGTTGGAAAAGCATTCCGCAGACGGTTACACTTTCTTGTATGAATTGGCCAAGCAAACTAGAGATCCTCGTGTTATTCAAGACCAAATTTTGAACATATTGTTAGCAGGTAGAGATACAACCGCAGGTACCTTGTCTTTTATTTTCTTCGAATTATCCAGAAACCCAAGGGTGTTTGAGAAATTGAAGGAAGAAATTTATGCTACCTTTGGTAAAGGTGAAGATGCTGCTGTGGATGAAATTACTTTTGAATCGCTTAAGAAATGTGAATACTTGAAGTTTGTTATCAACGAAGTTTTGAGACTTTATCCTGCTGTTCCAGTGAATTTCAGAGTCGCTACAAAAGATACCACTTTGCCAAGAGGTGGTGGTGTGGATGGCCAATCACCAATGTATGTTGCCAAAAACACCACTGTCGCTTACTCTGTTTACTGTACCCATAGATTGGAGGAATACTACGGTAAGGATGCTTTGGAATTCAGACCAGAAAGATGGGCTGAATTGCTGAAGTTGGGTTGGGCCTACGTTCCTTTCAACGGGGGTCCAAGAATTTGTTTGGGTCAACAGTTTGCTTTAACTGAAGTCTCATATGTTGTTACTAGATTATTGCAAATGTTCCCCAACTTGGAAAGCAGAGATGATTCGCCATACCCACCCAAAAAGGCGGTGCACTTGACTATGTGCCACCAAGATGGTGTCTTTGTTTCATTGACGGAATAAGAAGCCCATCTAGAGATTACGATTATTCAGTTCTTTCTTGTGCTACATGTACAATTTCAATTTCATAAATAGATTTTCTTTTACTTTATGCTTATGTCAATAAATCAATATATTTTGCATTTGTGTAGCATAATTGATTGATCTTGTGAATCTTCTCTTCATCACAGTAGGAGACATTTGTGGTGCGGTTTGACGTATACACTCGCGTGGTACTAAATAATGACTTGTCTTTCTGTGTCAGCACTTGTGAAACGAATCATGAATAGTTTTCAAAGATCACACAGGTGTGATGACGACTTGATAGATATAATCATAGCCACGAATTATCAATATTATACCCCATCAACCAGTGTCCCCACCTTTGATAACCACTACAATGGTTGTGACAAATTTCCAACCGTTCTATCAGAGACTACCAAGACTCTAAATTCCCAAAACAAAATTTCTAAAGCAATCAAACGAGACCACGAGTTCAATCACAACGGCATTGGCCAACTTGAACGAATATGTTTGGGTACTTTGAAGCCACGGAAACCGTTTTTCGAGAATGACGAAGTTTGCTATATTCGAAATAGTTATTGACTAACTGAAAGGATTGAATCGGGAAAAAAGCGTTCCAGTTGCTTTGGAAAACACACTGGATGCCAAATTGTTTGCTTTACCAAACTTGTCGCATTTTGTGAATGCCATCGCATTGGTTAACGACAAAGTGATGGCAATACAGACTAATATAAGGTAAAGAAATTGCAAGTTCAACAAGGCGAAGAAAGCCAAAATGACCCACGCCACGGGCTGAGCATACAAGAGGATCCAGAACATCTTTGAGTCAATTGGATTGATGTACCGATTTGGATCAGCGGTTTCAAACACCCAAATATTTTCAAATTCCCCGGGTTTATCATCCACGGGGTTTGTTTCATTCCACCATCTTAACCCTACGAGTAATCTTCCGGCAATGTTTTTCAAGTTCCAAAAGTCCCCAGCCACGAGGAATATCAATATAATAAAATGTAATATGAATCGGTTTTTCTCTACCACGAATCCTAAGAAGAACTTGCCAAATATGTATATCACAATGGAAGATATACGAAACAACAAGTAAAACGTCAATGCAATTGGGTGTGACGATTGTTTCAACCGATCGATCAACAGACTTGGGGCATTTTGTCCATCATTCGTACTTGGGCCCTGCGAGGCGCCTGTTGTAGTTGAGCCAGTTATCGGTTCAGATTGAAAATCCGATTCAATGCGGGAGTATGAACCATCCATGCTGTCAAAGTTGTCGGTGTCCGGATATGCTTACTCAGGTAAATTTCAACAAAGACACAGCAAATCTTCTATGTGAACCTATTAGTGTAAATGAAATCGTTGGCGTATTGATAAATATAATTTATCTAGTATTTCGAGATATATATTGTAGGTTGAGAAAAATTCCTACACAATCCTAAAATAGTTTTTATCTTTTTAGCTATGTCGTCGTACTATAGAAAGTTCATAGGTGGCATCACGCGAACACAGTTGGAAACAGCTAAGGTATGTAGCCATAGTTTTGTGAAGGGGTTTTTTGGAGTTTTCGGTTAAAATTTCCTCTTGTGTGGGCCCTTTTGTATTCATCTCGTTTACTGTACTAACTATGTGTAAAGTTTGGGTTCTATCTTTTGTCGCCTATCTGTATCATGTACTATGTCGGGTTAGATACTGATAACAAGTTCAACTTGCCGGGGTTTTGGCCTGACCCAGCTACATTGAATCAAGTGCCCAAGGAGCCCCATGAGATCCAAGCGGAAATTGCCAGAATCAAACGAGCAAGAGCAGAAAAACGTCAACGGTTGGAGCAACGTGCCAGAGAGTTGGGTCTCGATGAAGAAGACGAGTGAGCGATTAAAAGCTTGCTGCGAAAGGGGAAGTCTCCCATCGTCCATAATACTGTACCAACTTGGTCATTAAATCACCTGATTCACAATAAACCAGGTTTTGGGCCATCCTGCTCTGTTTGAACTGCTTTCTGTATATTTCCAAGACAGAAAATGTTGTCTATGTACGGTTGAGTCTTGGATTTTGCCCGATGCCTATATAGTCCTTGTATATATTTCATGATCCCCATATGTGATTATCTGTTATTGTGAAGTTGTTGTAGTTTGCCATTCAACTCTTGTATTGTCGATGCTGATAGATTCAAAGTGTTGTTTCCTAGTAGTACCTGCAACGCACTCGATACTTGTTCACTGTTGTCCTCGTATCGTGGTTGGTTATAAGACGACATGCTGGAATAATTGTTTGAGTCTACTGACGGGTTGAGCTGTCTTCTCTTCTCTCCAGAATCATACATTTCGTCAATGTCTTTTCTCAAACTTACCACGTATGGGGAAGATTTTCCATTGGAATTTGGCATAGTGAGTGGAAGCGAGCTCGTATCGGGTTGAAAGTAAAAGTCGCCGTTTTGCGATGCATACTGAAGACTCTGTTCCACAAACCCAAGCTTATGCCGGTCAAAATTGTCTACTATGTTGGACGGCAGACTGCTCTGTTCTCTGTTGTCGCTATGGCAAGGGTCATCATTCTTCATATTGAATCGAGGCTCGCCATACAATTCATCATAATCAAACGATTCCAGTAAACAACTATCGATAATCTCTTCAATTGAAACATAACTCAACGTCACCTTGCACCTTTCATTAACCACCCCAATTAGATCGTCTATTTCCCAAGGAATTACAACGTTCAAGTGGGTCATGATGTTGTTCAACTCAGAGTAGTTGTATGTGGAGTTATAAGTTGTGATTTGCTCATACAATGGTTTGATGATACCATTTGCCAAAGCAGAAACATTTGCGTTAGAAGACGGCCATGCTGCCGTGAAATCGATCAACCTCGTACGTTTCCATGAATCAAATATCTTTGTCGCTGAAATATTGTCCCAAGTCATTCTTATCCACTCAATAACCTTGATCAATGGTATTTTGTAATCGTTTTCGGAAAGCACTTCCATGGCGATATTTGTATTTGACCTCATTTCTGTCAAGTTGTATTTGTTTGTGTTTGGATCGAAGATGCTTGTGGTTTTTGAATTTACTCTTTGCAAGTTTATCATCTCCAAATACTGCTGCATTCTGTACAATATTCGGAACTCTTCTATGATACCAAAGTTCATTGGTAAATAATCGAATTTGATACCATAATATGACGAATTGTATGGATTTTTATGATTTGTGTTGTTTTTCAAGTAACACAATCGAATATTACTAAAGTTTAAATTGAGAATTCTGTGAGTTGAAGTATCGTCCAAAAGTATGAGAATTTTCCTTCCTGGGGTGGTGCTTTGTAGTTTATGGTCAAGTGTCAATAAATATTTATGAAACATGCTGGATGTTACCCACTTGTTAATGTTTGATTTGTAATATAATTGGTATGCCTGGGTTATCTTGTTGGATATCACCTCTTGGGACATGAACTTCGTCGATTTGAACGTAGGGTTTGTAGACTGGGAGATATCAACTTTTTCAAACTTTCCCACGATCAATGGGGTTAATTTCTCAGATCCATCAATGTTGCATCCAAGCATTACTGTCAAAGATCGTTCAGCAGGGGAGTCGGACTGTTTTAGTCCTTTGTCTATTGCTGAAACATCAAATATTTGATCTAAAGGCAAAGAGTAAAACATTTGGAATTCATCGATTGTAAAAATATCTCGGGGCGAATAATTCTCTTGACGAATCAAATCTCTCAAATAGCCTTTCAATTCTACTTTATCCTCCAATTTCCACACTTTGTTTAACGGATACTTGTTAGGATTAGAAACAGGGTTAGATGGATCACCAATGATATCGATATTTAGTTGCTTGATGAAATTGTTGCACCATTTGTGATTGAAGACTCCGTTCCCATCCTTCTCCAATTTAGGAAGTTGATTCCATACTGCGCTTGCGGTCAGTTGAATGATGGGAGTTGTGATTGGAATACCTTCCCAGATGCATTGGGCTATCCATTCCGTCAAAATTCTTCGTAGAAGAGGGTTTGCCCGCTTCCTTCGCCGTACCAACAGGAAATCGCTATCTTTTGAGGCCACTAGATCGTTTTTGGACGATAAAATCCGGGAAATTGTGGTTTGGGAAGGAGGTTTCAAAGACCCATACTGATGCTGTGCCCATATTGCAAGATCAACCTGAGTCATCTCGGGATTAGCTTCTGCTTTTAAACATATTTCAATCTTCTGTTTAATATTATACCCCATAGTGTTCAAAGTTGGAACCAGAAGTCAAATATGGATTTTCTATCATCAATAGGACTCAGTCGATGCACTTTTATCTATTGATTAATTCTAACTCCTGTCATAATAGACGAGGAGTCACGTGAAAATCTTTAATTTAAATTCGGTAATATAAAAGATGGTTGCAAACAGACATGAATTAGAGGGAATCGAGTACAACTAAATAAATCACTGCGAGAGTAGTTGCAAGTTACACATTTAAATTTAGCAGGTCTTTGAAGCAGAAATTATGTTGGTCTAGTCAGAATTGGATTCAGAACTTACCAGGTCAACCAATCATTGTGTGCCCCATGTATTACTACCGTGATGCACCAGGAATAGACAATGGATTGGTTGATGCATATGCAATCTTTACTTGAGATTACTTGGTTTGCTATTTTCCATATACTCCCTCGCGAGTCGTTGTAGTCATCTGTGATGCATCCGAGTCAAATGTGAATCATTTAAAGTAGTGCGCGACATAAAGATAGCTCAGTGAATCATCTACCAAATCAACAGCCCAAACTCAGCGTTTTGCCAGTGAAACGTCAGGGTCTTCAAGAGCGATGGAATGAATTGCAGACCATAATAAAGATGAAACCATTACTAATTGGCCTACAATTCAACTAATCAATGACTAAATTGTGGGAGTCGGTGTATGTGGAAGTCCGTGTATATGCAGGTGATATGAAATCACAAGAGCTATCCATTACTCGATGCGAAGGTCTTAGGGGTTGTCCACCCAGGTACTGCGAGGGGTACATCGAGAGCTGTTAGTGATATGATGTTATGATGACGCAATGTTGTTCTAGCAAAAATAGACAATAATACGAATGTAATACCTCGTATTTAAAGTAGTGATCAAGCCCCTCAAGGCATAGTGTATAAGTACTTGTTTCTAGGGAAACATTGAGTGACGAGCCTTCTCCACCTGAAGTTGCGTTATTCTATTGGTTCCCGCAATACTAGTCACGTACGTCACGACGATTTCATGCCGTTTCCTGTCAACATTGAATCTAGTCTTTATAATAGTCTATTTTTAGCACTCAAAGAGAGGATAGGTAAATATCTACAATAGGCATTCACTAGACACATTATAGAATACAAAATGGTCATCCGTGTCTTGTACCAATTCTTGGCCTACGTCGATATATGGGGAAACTTGATTCTGGGTGACCCAGCTGATACATCTACATCATTGCATATGGCTGCAAAAAACCAATATAAATATGCATAATGGAGGCTTTGGTTTATACCATCAAATATAAGCTTCTTAAAAATCAAATCGAGAATGAAGTTAACTTTGCTTTCAGTCATTGCTTTGGCTGCTGCTCTTCCCGCAAAGGATTTTGCAAAAAAAGGTTATGTTTTTGGTAAGGATTTCATTCTTATTAGTATTGCACCAGGTACACCTGTCCACAACCAAGACATCAAAAAGGTTGATAGCCATCCTCATGTATTCGCTGTTGGTGGGAACGAAGGTTCCACTGTATTTTTGAACTTCAATGAAGACACTTCCTTGACCGACTCCAGTGGTAGAGGTATATATTTGGATCCAAATACCGGGGAATTTGGTAATGTAGATCCATTTGGACAACAGAAACCTACAAAGGGTTTCTCCATTAGCCCCAATGGATTATGTTACAACGGTAAGTGCACTTGGAGAGCATGCCCATCTGCTCCAGGTGTGTACTCATTTACTCAATCCGATTGTATTGGAGGTACAGATATTGGTGTCCTGGTTGCTTATCCATTGTGAATTGATGTTAGGATCTACTTGCATTTTGCGGATGGTTGGATAGGAAATCTGCTTGTAATTTTTGTTTTGGGTTTTGGAAAATTGTTTCTTTTTGTATTTTATATTCATTTGTATATCACTCGTGATTGCTGACATGGACGTTGTTTTTGAAGTTACGTGGTAGTATGTTATTAGAGTAATGTGTGATCTACGCATTGCGTATTGAAACTCTCAATTATGTGCCACGCAAAGTGTTGTGTTTGTATTCTACTAAAATAAAAACAAATTCAGACAATCTAGTCATCTCTTACTTGTTTTCAGCAAGAAACTCAATCACTTGGTTAAATACATCTTGATAGATCGGATCAGCCTCAACAAATAAACTATGTCTACCTTTTTCGACTTTGACTAATTTCTTGCCAGTTTTGTCTTTCAACGAGTTGTAAAACGCTTCTGACCCAGCAATGTCATTGATATAGTCTTCCGTTCCATGGATAATAAGAAGAGGCGACTTGAGTTTGTTGGCATATTCTGGACTAAGAAGATCTCTTCCTCTTTGAAACATGTCATGAAACTGTCTGGTTGTTCCAATCAACTTGGAACAAGAATCCTCGATATACTTCTTCCATGTTGGAGAAGACGTGATATAATCGTAATTCAATTTGGAGTCAATTTGTACGTTTGGCAAGAGTTTCACCACAATTGGTGCCAACAAAGTCAAAATGATGTTGGGTTGAGATTTAGGATGCAATTGGATCAATGGTCCACATGCAAAATAACCTTTGAAGTCGTCTTTGTATGTACCCCTAATCGCGTAGTTTAGAATGATTCCTCCACCCATCGAATGACCTCCGAGATAAAACTTTTCAGATTTGTCGGTTCTCTTATCTAATTGAATCTTGATAAAGTGGTCAAGGTCATCAAAGGTATGAAACTCGTTTGTTTTACCTTGCAACTTACCTGGACTACCTTCGCCGGCACCTCTTTGTTCAAAGAAAAACACTTCATAACCAGCAGTGGACAAATAATCAAAGAATTGAGTATAAATATTGGCCTCTTCAGCAAACCCATGGACATACACCACTTTGCCCTTGTAATCTACACCCGCAGGTACTGGCCACAGAACCGTCTTGAATTTGGCACCATTGTATTCGGCAAACTCAATCTTTGGGATGTTCTTTGCGTCGTATGGTACTGGTATAGTCATGATTGCAGCTATCAAGTGTTAACGAGGGTACGTTTGAAAATCTACTGAGTGTGATAAAACTTGCAAACCGTGGCGTATTTATGTAACCCCCAGAGTGTGATATTTTGGGAGATTCCCTGTGGTAGCGCCGCGCATCAAAGTTGCTCCCCAAAGTATTGCATATACGATTCGGAGACGTACGTGGGAAATAGCATGTAGTTTGATGGGTTCGTGAGCAGAGGTTGAAAACCGTGGAACGCATGGGTTTCCGCGTTAATGGTTAGTTTTTCGGTGCATTCGTGGCCAAGTGTCTACATAGTTTTTATCTGTCTGACAAGGTGATCGTTATTCCGAGGCATGAACTGTAATGTGGTTTGCATCAATGCAGCAAAGCAAAAGTGTTGGTGTATGTACAAGAGCGTTGTTCTCCGAGATGGTGTAATGCAGCGCACACTAAAGTGAAATTGAGCCAAACAGGTCTATGACCAAATAGGCTTGTTTTCCAGTTAAGTTGCAGTTGAGGTGAGAGGAATCGTGTTAATTTTGCGCATATGTGTGGCCTTGCAGGAACCTAAATTTAGCATAGAGGCATATGTATCACCTGACTTGAATTTCCTCGGTGTTTTTAGGGCTTATGCTCAAGATGGGAAAACATGAATTAACTGGTGATCTTCCGAGGTAATGGTCCTTTACACAAATGGATCTAGTAGGATTGCATCTGTTCTATTGTTCTTAACCTAAACAACCACAAGTATATACACTCTTCCACACCGTATTCTTACAGCACTAGATTTCTCGTTGGACTCTACCAATTTGACTTTCAATGGAGTGGCCGTTGTTCATTACCGCTAGCCAACTTCCATTCTTTGGGCTCCCCCGGATCCTTTTGTGCTTGTTTCATGGAAATGATACACGGCTAGGAGCAAACAGCATGTTTGTGGTACTGCACAAAAGTGCAAATGTATACAAGAAGAATATACAAAACTTGAGTAGGTAGAAAATAGTCCCAGGCGCCATTGTTGCCAAGTCACAAAGTTTGAGAGTAAACCACTGGCAGAAGTAGTGAGAAGATTGTCATTTGGCCTAAAGAAAGTGTCATGCTGGATCAAGAAGCTAAACCCACAACCACCGAGACCACTATCAATGCATATAATACAGCATCAATTGATTCAAATACAAGTGACCCATTCGTAGGGTTATCTTTCAAGGTGGGAGTAGCCGAAAACAAAAACACAAATTACAGAAACAAAATGGAAGATGTGCACACCTATATTGCGAATTTTGCGGAAAGAATTGACTGGGGTTACTTTGCCATTTTTGATGGTCATGCTGGTAAGGAAACTGCTAGATGGTGTGGAAACAACCTACATAGCTTACTAGAGCAGGAAATTTCATCGCCCGAAACAGAAAATGTCGACATGAGGAACAGTTTGTGCAGCGCGTTTGTTAAGGCAGATGACGTGATTGTTAAAGAGGGAACTGGAAAGTCTGGATGTACTGCGGCCGTGGCCGTGTTGAAGTGGGAATTGGATAATCCAACCGTATCTGAAGAACCCGTTGTGACTAAGCATTCTCGATTCGAATTCAGTCCGTCAATTCATCATAAGCGAATGCTTTACACATCTAATGTTGGTGATTCTCGGATCGTTCTATATCGTAATAAATTACCATATCGGTTGTCGTATGATCACAAGGCTACCGATGTTAACGAGGTCAATAGAATAAGAGAATCAGGGGGTCTAATAATGAAAAATAGAGTCAATGGGGTGTTAGCAGTAACGAGGTCTCTAGGCGACTCGTACATGAAAGACTTGGTAATTGGCAAGCCATTTACCTCATGTACAGAAATCACAGATAATGATGAGTTTATGATTTTGGCCTGTGATGGAGTATGGGATGTTATCTCCGACTTGGATGCTTGTGAATTTGTTTCTGACTTATTTCAACAGAACCCTGCTTTAGATCCACAACAAGTGGCCAAAAAATTGTGTCAACTAGCGATAGATAATTCAACAACTGACAATGTCACGGTTATGGTGGTAAGATTTGATGAAGAGGTTTTTAAGGATAGACAGTGAGTTTTTCACATATAATATTGGAGTTGTATCACTATCAGAAGGGCTCATAAACAAGGTTGGGGTATAGGAGCCTACAATGGCGTCAATGCTTGAATATGCTATTATACTGGAAGGATCTGCTATGCACATCAATACCGAACGCAAATGAATATTCAATGAATATTTAATGCATGCCATGCATTGATTTATCATCATACATCAATCAGTTTAAACACAAACTCCTTTGGTTCATCATTTTCGAATGCCTCATCAATATCAACGTCATTAATTTTAACGCTTGGCTTGTATAACTTCAATGCCAAACTACTCAACACCACACTAATAGATGAAAGTGCCATAGCTGCACTAGCCCAAACTGGATCTAGACGAGAATTTTTGTATGGATATATCACACCAGCTGCTATTGGAATACCAACAGTGTTGTAGATGAGCGCCCAAGCAAAATTAAACTTCACTCTTCTAAACACAACCCTTGCCAAATCGCATAATGTACACAAGGCAAGAAGTGGATGTGTTTTGTTTAATAAAATGAAATCACTGGAGGTAACAGCCAAGTCAGCTCCTGAAGAAAGAGTAATACCAACATTGGCAGCTGCTAAAGCAGGTGCGTCATTTATACCATCTCCAATCATGGCTACAATACTGTTGGTCTTCTGTTGAATGGACTTAACTTGTGATTCCTTTTCTTCAGGAAGCACTTCGCTGACAACATTATTAATGCCAATTTCCTTAGCAATTGCTTCGGCAGTTATCTTATTGTCCCCTGTAATCATCCAACACTCGATTTTCTGTTTCTCTTGAAGAAACTTGATAACGGTTCTAGCCTCAGCTCTGACTTGATCACGAGCACCAATCATCAACAATAAATGGTGCTTATTATCGTTGAAGTACGACTCGCATTTGATGGCAACTAGAATAACAGATTTGCATTCTGACTTCCAGGTAGTTAACACTTCTATTTGCTCATCCGTCAATTCAACACCATAGTCTTTCAACAAAGCCTCATTCCCTAGAATCGCTTCTGTAGGAGCGATCTTGTTCCAAATATCATTACCGGCTTCTGAAACGATAGCTCCTTTAAGTCCCTTCCCTGGAACATTTTCGACTTGTGGAACTTTGTTTAGTGATAACAGGATTCCGTGTTTCGAAGTTGCGTAATCGTCCACAAAAAATTTCACCGCTTTTGCAATTGGATGTTTAGAAGATAACTCCAAATCTCTTGCAACCTGTAAGCCTATAGTTTTCAAATCACCATCTTTGACCGTGAAAGCATAGTCTGTCACTCTCATGTCACCATATGTTAATGTTCCTGTTTTGTCAAAGCATATGACCGATGTGTTGGCCCCGTCCTGGAATGCAACCCCACCACCTTTAGCTAAAATTCCGTGTTTTGCTGCTAGTCCGGCGCCAACAAATAAGGCCGTTGGAGCGGCCAATCCGATCCCACAAGGACAAGCAATAACAAAGACCGCGAGGCAGAACTCCAACGACCAAACTGTCCAACCACCAACGTCAATATCCAAGTACCTGTCTGGTAATGCTCCTGAATACGCCAACGAAAGCCAAATAATCCATGTTAAAATTGCAAGCATGGTAATAATTGGTACAAAGTATCCAGTCAAACTGTCGGCTGCTCTTTCGATAGGTGCCTTCCGCAATTGACCATTACGAACAGTATTGACTATTTGATCAATCAATGAATTTCCTTCGGCACTAATTATCTTTGCAATAATGGAATTATTCCCAATGTTGACAGTTCCCGAAAAGATTTGGTGTCCTGGCTCGTGCTTGACTGGAGTGGATTCACCAGTTAATGCAGATTCATCAAACGAAGACTGACCTTCGATGATTATGCAATCAACAGGAGGCGATTCTCCGGGTGATACACGTATGAAGTCCCCTGTTTCCAAGTACTTGACATTGACGAGTTCGTCGTTTGAGAAAGTCCCATCAACTTCTTCAACCAAAGTGGCCAGCGTCGCCTTGAGCTGGCCCAAACCTGCTACGGCATCCGCAGTTTTGCTCTTTGAATAGCTTTCCAAAATTCTCCCAATCAATAGGAAGAACGTTAAAAACACCACACTATCAAAGTAAGTTGTATGGAACCCCATTGCTGAATGTCTAGGTTGCGTTGCACTTAAAATTAATATGGCAATACTAGCAAAATAAGCAATTGACGTACCTATGCACATCAAAAGACTCATGGAACCAAACCGGAAAAACCTTTTGGCGAAGGAGTTTTTGAGAACCCACAACGATTTGACTTCCTTTATTGCCTTCTTGTGGAATATATCGGCTGCAAAGAAGTAAACCGGTGTGCTTAGGATGAGTAAGATCCAGGTATTTCTTGATACATTCCCAGCCCAAATGGGTTCCTCAACCCACATACGGAAACTGTTTGTCTTCGGTAGCAATGACATTGCGACAATCCCAAATATAAATGTTGGAATTGCAAATGCTGTAGCAATAGCAAGTCTGATTGCAATGGCCAACATTTCACGCCTGGTAAGCTTCCGTATGTGCTCGTCCATCGAAATTGGTTCCTTCAATTCGGCAACGAAGTTTCCAGGCTTGTCATCTACAACAAATGAGTGTTCCTCCGAGGCATGTAAATGACTAATATCGGATATGAACTTTCTAATGTTCAAGTTCTTGTTTGGGATGTATGAAAACTTGATCGATGGTGATTTCAAAGAGATGGGTTTGAGTATGGTAATTTCATCGTCAAAACTTTCAAAGTAACTGTCTATCGTTTGGGGACAATGTTCACAAAAAAAACCATGAACTTCCAATTCGATAGTTCGGGACACCTTCTTACCCGAAGTGTAGTTAATATTTTCATCAGAAACCAATTCGAAATCAAACCCGCAGTCTTCGACCGTCTCTCGTAACTTTTCCAAATTTTCCTTGTCCCCCTCCAACACAAATTGACCTGTCTTACTAACAACATTGATTCCACAATCTAACACGAACGGTAATTCGTTCACCGAGTTACTGATGGCGGTAGCACACGCTGCACATGTAATACCCCCGATGAGTGCGGTGACTTTTCGATTTATTGATGTTTGAACTGGTAATACCTCCAATAATTTGGCTCCGAAACCGATACTATCAATAGATGTGATAATCTTGTTCACGAGTTGCTTATTTGGAATAATCGCCACGGCTGTATGTTGAAGTAAATTAACCGAGAAGTTTTTCTTATCGAGGATCTCAGCCATTTGCTCCTCAATGGAACCAGCACACAGAGCACAAGTCATTCCTTCCACAGAGAAAACCGCTCTAAACTCTCTGTCGGGACTTTCCACAACTGTCGATATGGGCGATAAATCGGACGAAGTGTCGTGGGGTAACTTATCTGTTTCGATTTCTGCTTTTGCTTGGGCTCGACATAGCGAGCACGACTTCAAGTGATTTCTTTTCGCCTTCTTTTCCGTCAACTTGGAAAATATCCCTAAGAGGTCTAAAAAACCATCGTCACCATCCAATTGAGTGTGATGCAAGTCTGAGGTCGAATCCAGCGCCAAAATATCCTTTTCGTACCATTCCCATGATAAAATCTTGAACCCAGATTTCTTGAATGCCTTGATAAGCTTATCACGGCTTTGGGCAATCTCTGAGTTCGATTGGTTCCAGTACACTTTGACGTCATTATCGACGATATTGACACCCACTTCGTCACCATCTAGTTCGCCAACGTTATCCTTGTCAACGAACCTAGCGTTAGCAAAACGCGACACATCCTTCAACACCTCATCACGACAGTTGCTGCAGTGAATGTTGGCAAAAATGAAATGAAGATAATCCATTATGACTCAAATACTTGATCTTTTCATGAAATTTGCAAAGACTTCAGCCTCGCCATCAGATTATCATATTATATACGGAAGCGTTAGTTTGGCGATCATTTTGCGAGGTGCGGGCTTTTTGCGGTGCGCAATATATGCGGCCAAAATCATCGCATAAATGTCTCATTCCAACCTAGCTGAAATGGAGGTGTGTGGAATTCTACGACAAAACAGGAAGAAACAAATGACCTCCGAATCCAACCCGAAGGAAAATGTCCATTTTCCTATCGTAGCACAAACACAGGAATGGTATACCCCACAACTAACCCCACTACTTTCTCTTTAAATGTATGGAAAAATATACTGGTGACAACAAACATTGTATACCATACCAAGACCATGAAGCTGCTCACAGCCGATAAGACTGACACTTTGACGCGTTCGCGGCGGCGTTCTCGTTCCTGGATCAATTCATTTGTGATTGTGAGGATGAAGATCAGGAGCATATAGTAATGACCCGAGCTGTCGAATGCGTAGGTCCATGTTCCTTGGTTCCATTCACACTGGTACACGGTGGTGTAATCGAGTGAGCAGTGGCCCCCAGCAGCTATGTCAATGCGATCAAAGATCAGCGGACCAAAGAACCACATGAACACTACGATAGTT